>ML214577.1:3846-18880 GCA_004785975.1 Popillia japonica | reverse complement strand
ACGAAAATCGTCACTTAGCTGGCTGACTGACCCCAACACTTTTCCAGAGACCAAACGATTTTCCTCCACACAAAATCTGGTAATTGCTACTAGATATAGAAGACACATCATGAAGGTCGTGACCCACGACCTGGATGTATGCGTAGAAAAACTTGAAACAATAAATCAGCAATATTGCAATATTGCAATTTTAGCAGGTACTCAACACATCGAGAGACATAACAATGTAGCTAAAATCCTACAACAAGAAATCTGACAAAGATTTGAAGATCCCGTTTTTGAAAAGGTAGCATACTACAAATACATACCACCTGCAGTAGTAGAGACAGAAATCTGAACGATCTATTCGAACAGAGAAATAATAACAGACCAAACAGTAACTACTAACAGACAGTGATAATCGACCAGATCAACAAGACGACATAGCTAATTGATGTAGCAGTTCCTCTTACCGAAAAAACATTTAGCTATGTACATTTTTATATAATAAAAACTACTTCAGATGGTAATTTTCTTTAATATTCATGTGATTTTTTGTATAAAGCAACGTCTCCATCCTTTCCAAATAAAATAACCTGACTTTTTGCTGGATTAAGAAATAAAGAGTGACTCTAGGAGAACCTCCATCCTCAGTCCTCAAAATGCAATATTCACATATCGACAGGGGTTCTTTCAGGCAACTGCCACGGACTACTAAGTAGGCTTGGAATTAGGAAGGATGCCCAATGCAGATTTTGATGTGATCCATCCATCTTCACAAACTGCTCTACACTGTGCAGCTCAAGAGCATTGCACCTAGAAGCAATTGAAATTGAAGAGGGAGAATTACCTAATCTGGGGTCTTCCCACATCCTGCACTTTCTAAAAGGAATTGGATTAATTGGTCAGCTGTAAGTACAGTCAGAATAGGGGACACAATAGATCTATCATCATCCTAACACCATATATGTACATACAATATCTTACTAATTGTACACGCAATTCGCGCTGTAGACGCCAATGATCAAAGTATCCAAGCTACCAGCTACAAGATGACATTTTCCATTTGACTTTGAATTAGCATACATAAAGATAGTTGAAATAAATTTGCCTGTGTCCGTTCCATAATGCTTTTAAAACTTAGTTTTCAGTTCTGGATAATAAAAAAAATGTTTAGGATAATTTACAAGAAAATATTCATATACCCTCGTAACCAGTATTACCTTATGAGTATTCAACAATACAGTCTATGTTATTGAAATATTGGACTATATTTTCGAATTCTTGAAAATGCTTCAAATACTCCCACCTAATTGATTGAATTGAAAAAGAAAGAATTTTTGCGATCATTTCATCAATTATAAAACTAGGAATAAATATGTCTTCTCTAAAAGCATATCAAAAAACAGATTCTCATCTTGTTAGTGTTTGAGTCATTCAAATTTGAAATTTCGTGATCATATTTATCTTCAAAGTTCATATTTTGTTAATTCTGACTCTTTGCTTATTTTAATCGATTTTCTTGGATTTTTGGAGCAAGTATGACGAGCGCATAAAAAAATGTTAAATTATTATTGTTATTGGAATAGCTCCGGTTCTCATTGTCAGTTATTTATTGTGATGTTGCAAACCAAATATTTCATTACGATAACGGTGACCCTGTTCGTTTTATGTTAAAAGGATATATCCGCGGAATTTCCATATTTATAATAGTGATTATTTATGTTTTGCAAGTACAATGCTTTGAGAAATTCCAAGAGATACTCCATTCTTGATAACCCTCTTCTCTCTACATAACTTACTATATCAAAGCTGCCAACATTTTATGTGACTTCGAAAGAAATGAAGGTAGTATTAATTGGTTAATCATGTGTCAGAGCTTTGGGGATGTAAATTTGTCCACATTTTCAGGTACTCATGCTATTAAGTAGATACATTGCTGCCGTTGAGTACATGAGTATGTACATATCACATCTCCTGTCACATGTTTATTGACCTCGAAATGTTATTATACTTTTGATTCGTTTGTTTCGTGTAAAACTGATGGCTAACAAATGGCAATTTTAAACGGTTTTATTTCATGTTTAACTGATTGCCACCAGAGATATTGATTAGAATAAAATTGATATAAGAATTAATAGTGTACAGATACCAGTAGTAGTTAAAGCTAAAAGTTTGGGTTTGATGCTGGACAATACATTTCGTTTTAAGGACCAAGTTAGTCAATATATCCAGACCTCCTATGCAAACCTTAAAAAAATATTCCCTTTCGCTCAGTGTTAAACAGTAATATTAAAAATACATTATGTAACACGTATGTTTTATCTAATTTCAGTTATTGTGCCGAAGTATATCACCCATGTCTAGACTACGTTACCAATGCCCGAATTCAGAAAGTACAGAACTCTAGCTTAAGATACATTAGGGTATTAGGAAATTCCAACACATCTCGCATAAATTAATCGATGCCGGTTGGCTGAATATGAAAAATCGCAGGGAATTGCAAACACTTACTTTATACCATAAAATTTTGCTTACAAAATGTCCTCCTTATTTACACCAAAAGATAAGATTTAGAACAGATGTTCATAATATTACAACTCGGTTTCGGGGTTTGATTTCGCCACCTGTCCATCGCTTATCACTCTTTCAAAGATCTTTCTCATACAACATTTATAACAAATACAACAAATTATCTCCTACACTGAAGCAATGCACCACGGTGACTCAATTTAAACGCAAACTACGATCTATGCTTTTATCTAATCCTATTGAATAATTATGTAATTATAGTTATTTTACATGTATACTATATGTATAATCCGACATTATTTGCTTCTACATATATTGCTTAAATACTTCATACTCTCTGTTGTGCGCTCGATTGGTTACATGTACCGTGTTACACATGTGTACTATATTAAATGGGTGAATTACGGGCAGTTTCTTATATGTTATTTTCGTCTATATATTCTTTTTGGTGCTTTTGAATTGATGTACACAGACTACTCTAGATTTAAGTTAGGCTATAGGCATTAAATTCACTTTGTATTTTTTTAACCAATATACAGGGTTAGGTAGAGCAGTTTATATGTAGACGCATGTAACTGGACCTCGCCCTGAGATTGAGCTAATAATCATGTTCATTGTTTTGTTGCTTTCTCGTATCTCTTTTTTTTATTTCTTCTTTCTTGTTCTTTATTATACTATATGCTTCATGTTCAATAAAGATATTTATTATTATTATTATTATTATTACGCACTTTCTCTTAATTAACAAAAAGAACGTACGTTGTTTTAATCTGTTGTAAAAAAGAAAACTACTCTCACTTTTATTAAAATTAGATGATAAAGTATATTATTCTGGGAGTAATTTTGAAACTAGTGAACTGTTCTGATAATGTATGTCCAAAAATGTTTGAAAAATCCCTAGCCACTGTATTCTATAATGGTCTTGAACTTAACCTTGGATTGGATGGATGTGTTTAAAATAGACTTATGGAAAAGTTTATATTACGATCACATACTAAACAAATATTGAAGCACGCCTTTGTAAATATGACTTTGTTATCTGCAATTGTATTGGATGAATCAGACTTCTATGTTATAAAAGCTGGATTCGCGGAAACTGTAACGAAATTGACAACCTTCAAGCCCGATGGAAATCTAATAGAAGTAATTGAAAGCAACGTTTTAATACGATACCTTTGCAGCGGATTAGGTTGAATTCCAATAGGTTTTATATCGCTGATGGTGCTTTTCATGGAATGAACTTAAAGTATTTACGTCTTAACGACAACAGACTCACCAGAACAAATTCGACATGGTTCTATGAGACTACAATAAAGAGATTATTACAGTCCATACGAAGTTTGATGAGCAAACATTCATGGAAGACCGCTGCGCCATCTCTTGGAATAAGGCCGCCGGCAGGCTCTACCTCGACTAGATATCTGAAAGCAATGGCGTACCATTGGCGTATTTATTTGAATAACTTCCATATCCCATTAATCTGCTAAACTTTCGAATTCATTGTCATCAGATGTTTCACTATTAGAATCTGTTATAATACCATTTTCTCTCAGCACATCAACTCGAATCTTATGTTGTAAGTAACTCTCTTCAGCTCGAACAACATGTTCGCAACACTTTATACAGTCTTGAACAGTAACTGAAGCAAATTCGTCTTCTGCCAGAGTTTTCATAGTCTCTAACTTCTAGTCTAAACTAGAGAGTTTTCTTCTTTTTTTCGTTATTTTAAACTTTAGCTTTTCCGTAAGCCATTTCTCATAATTTTGTGAGATCATGGTGATGGTTGATGACAAACCATTAGTGCTATTGTCTGTCTAACTCTTGGAACAAGTACGGCCAGCATGAATGTAAGTTTCATCTAAGAAGACAATTGGCCTACATTGACTTCTATAATACGTAATTTTTTGTCCAGATAATTCAATCTCAAAGCAACACATATAGATACATTACAAACGTTAATAATCAATATTTGTAGTATTAATTGTTATTTAAACCTCTTTAGCCCTGTTATATGGGAAAAGATTGCCGCATATGCGTCCCTTATTCTACTCGAGACTTAGTTATATTCCAAGAAAGTAACGTCGCAGTCTTCCACGAATTTTTGCTCATCAAATTTTGAACGGACTATAGTTTCTCATAATCAAATTAGCTCATTACATATTAATACTTTTTCTGGACTAACTGATATGGTAATGCTATTAATTATATTAATGCCTTCACTACCTAGTGTCGATTGATGAAACTGTATAAAACTGTATTTAGCGGGGAATTCATTTACGAATCTTGAATTTCAAATTGTGAACCGATTCAATTTTGTAGATGTGAGTTTTAATTTGATATTTGCTATATTATTAGAAAACCGGATTACATTGTTAAGTGTATCAATTTATCCCAATCCATGGGCGTGTAAATGTTTAACAGGTTTTCTAGACGTGTACATACACATTAGCTAAGTAAATTTTTTGAATTGTGTATATTTCATATTATGTTAAAAGCTTTTACAATTTCGGAGATATTTATAAAAACTGAGAATAAATAAATTACGAATAGTTTGATGAGATTATTATTTTAACATGGCACTGAAAACATCAATCCCGATAACCCTTCTGTATCTGTATAAGCAGTATCACAGTTGTTCGCAATGTTGGCGCTTACGATGCCTACAAATTAGTATTAATCGGATAGCCTTAATGAAACGTATCGTTTTGAATTTAAATTTATTAAATATAAAATGTTTCAGCAAATTATTATAGTAATAGTGATGTGCTGCTTGAACTATTTTAGTTGTGAGTGTCCTAAAACGTTTAAAAACGCTATAGCTAACGTAGTAGAACATGGTGTCCCCGAACAGATTCGTGTGAAGAGATGTTTTCATAATAATAGTATTCAAGTCTTTCATTTACTGTCGCCTACAAAGAATATACGAAAAGACACTTTTTTAAACTTAAACTCTTTGTATCGAATCCAATTTAATGACGTGAACTTATACGCCATAGAACCGGAGTTTGCAAAATATACTCCAAAACTAGCCACCTTCTACGCCAACAGGAATCAAATAGAAATAATTAACAATAATGTTTTCAATAATTTACCCCTAAGGTGGATCAGATTGGATTCCAACAGAATATTTCATGTTGCGGATGGTGCTTTTCGTGACATGAAGTTAATTCAACTAACCCTCAACGATAACAAACTCACTAATATAAATGCAACTTGGTTCTTGAATACTACGATAGTGGAATTGGAGTTAGCTTACAATCAAATTACATCATTACATGTGGATAACTTTTCCGGAATTACTGGGGTTGCCAGGCTAAATTTGCAGTTTAATAAGATTCACTATATTGCGTACGATACGTTTTCCAATCAGCTTGTTTTAAAAAATCTGGACCTTTCTGGAAATTCACTATTATATATTGGTTTTAAGATTTCGAACAGGCTAAATTTTGTGGACGTAGGCTTTAATTTAATATCTTGGATATCTCTACAAAATAAGACTGCATTGACCGGTTTCTCTATATATCCGAATCCATGGGAGTGCAAATGTTTGCGGCAATTTTTAAGAAAATCTGAGGAACTTAATATTAAAATTTGTAACATGCCGTTACAAGCAGATACTCCTGCTTGCGTAGTTGTTGAGGGATCAACATGTAATAACAGTGGTATAATTTCTGACACCGTACATAGGAAATATTTTCAAGCAGTTAATTATAACACGATAGGGAAGTTTGTGTATAGACAGGAAAACCAAACTCTAACTAGCGAATGCTATGCTGCAGATGAGATTTATGTAAAGAATAGAGGTATAGGATCTGGGTTGGGACCAGCAAAGTAATACAGAGACGAGACTAAAATTCCATTGATAAAAATGTGTAGAATAATTTATAAAACTGTATGCATGTAGTATTGTCGATTAGTGTGTTCATAATTTGCTACTAAATATAGAAACGTTATGATCTGGAATTACTAGACAAACCATAAAATATATTTGTAATCACTATGACTTTTTATTTGCAACAATTTCCAACGTTGTTTGTTCAAATGCGAGATTGTTGTTTGAATGCCACTTTCTTTTTTAGTGTTATAAGATTGCTTACAGCCAAACACAGATTTCTTCTTGATTTGCAAAGCCATAGATTCGAAGATCGTTTTTCTAATGACCCGCATCATCTGTCACAAATGCGCCAGATAAGTTAATCTGTAGACTAATTCACTGAATATATTTGTCAATATTAACTTCACACGATTTCGACGTATTCGACCAATCTCACTGCTTAATAATCTGATTCAAAATAGCTGAGGTGCTAGTATTCATAGTGGCATCATTGCCCTAAATTGAGTCTGTTCATGGATTGCAGGAAGATGTGAACAAAAACTAGTAAGGCTTTCGACCGCATGGGTGCCCCAGCTCAATTTCACAGATATAAGATTGGTACGATGAAGATCTTTGGTTCTCAGCCTCCTACACTCGTACAAACGATAAACGCATCCAGAACTTTTTAAACGTCTTCTGTAGTATTCCTTGAGTTTTAGAGTGGTAATTATCCATTGGAAAAGGTACAGAACGCTTGCATATTGGATACATCATACTATAACCATAAGGT
The DNA here is from genome assembly GCA_004785975.1 of Popillia japonica. Classification (NCBI taxonomy): domain Eukaryota; kingdom Metazoa; phylum Arthropoda; class Insecta; order Coleoptera; family Scarabaeidae; genus Popillia; species Popillia japonica. The sequence goes on along the minus strand of ML214577.1, from coordinate 11,765 downwards.
CAACGTCATCCAGGTATTCACGGAAAGGCCAATAAGCATCCAAAATATCTTTGAATAATTTCGGAAATTGAAGTTGGAAAACTTGAGATTTCTGGAAAAACTGAAAAGTTGGCAGAAATGGGCAGGGCCGGATGTTAAGGGTAGAAACATCAATTGGTAAATCCGAAAGAATGAAATCTAACGTTCGGTTGTCCACGATCTTCACAGTGTTATGCTGTTGCAGGTTAAGCACATCTAAGAAGTTGAGAAATATTCTGTTTTTTGCGCAGACAGTTGAGGGCAAAAGAATGTGTGAACGATTAAAATCTTCTAGAATACTAGCAGACTTATCAATAAGTATGATTTCAAGAGCACCAAAAAATAGTTCGAACTCAACAAATGGGATATCAGGCAAACTCAAGCAATTGAGCCAGAGTAGATAGGGTGGAAGTGTGAAGTTGTATGGATGATATTTTCTGTGACAAGCCCAAAATGACGCCACCACCTCTAGTTCTCCGAGTGGGCACAACATTTGTGTCACAATGAGCAACGTTTTAGAAACAGAAAAACAATTCTTAATCACTGATAGAGGCATCCAGCCAAATCTCTGTTATTAATATTATACCATAACACAAATCAAAACCATTATTGAAAGAGGATGGAGTTTTGTAACGTAAATTACAGGAAATTTTGCTAATAAATAGATAACATAACCGAGTTCCTGCATCTTCCTAACCATAGTCGTTTTGCTTCTTAAGTGATTTATCCATTCTTTAACACCAAATACTATAATAAACACTTGGGTTTCTCTCTTTTGTTTTTGAAAACACTAGGACACGCTTCATGCCAACGCCTGGTGTGGTGTAGATGTGTGGAGACGATAAGATTAAACTCTTTCATATTTCCCGAATCTTTACTTTATTTGGTATCCCGTAACTTCTAATAATAAACCGGGTTTTAGTTGCCTTTTGTTTTTTTTGTCTTTTTCATCAATGTCCCAATTTGGGATTTTGATCGGTAAAGCTGAATACTGCCTGCTGCTTCGCATGTGGTTCGTCTCTTGTTGCAGTATAGGTGTCTTCTTCTTTTTTGCCGCTGGAAGTAATGAGTCCCTTCCTGTCTGAACTTTTTTCCAAGCTTCATACATTTTTTCTTATGCTTGCTTTAGGTTTTATTTGGGCTACTGTTGCAAACGTCTAGGAAATTGTCTGTCTCATGAGTTGAGCGAGGGTTCGCCTTTAGTCAGAACTAGTCTTTTTATTTCTTTCGTTTAGTTTCCTGGTATGCCGGCCTTGTAGTGGTTAGGTCGTTCCGTCGTTTCTATGTGAGAATGTGTTCAGCTTAGTTGAGGTTAAGTGTAGTTGTTTTACAGAATCTTCTTGTTGGGAGCTTGATTATAAGTTATAAAATTTTTGGGACAAAAATTTCTAGGAGATCGGGGTGGAACAATTCATTTTTATTACGCATAACGCTGTCGTCTGCATCTTTGATTATTTAGTATACATGTATTGTAGCATCAGAAATTTAAAAAATTTCCAATTCTCTTTCCTGAAAATCTTTGTAATATAGCAAAGCTAGCTTTTGGTATTGTTTGATCTAACAAATTCAAAAATGGGTTCTTGATGATGCTGTTGATATCTTTTATTCTCATTTATGTAGGATTGTTCAGAAGAATGTATCTGAAATTGCAGTCGAAAGTTTGCCTTTACCCCGTTGTACAGATCCTCCAAAATTTATTTATTTATTTATTAACCTAGCAGATTACAAATCCATTTACAAGGTTATTCTTAATATTGAAGAAAGTACAAACGGAGCGTGCATATTTAGCATATAGTAACAAATCAAAAAGAAAAGAAAATAATAATAATAACAAATAATAATAAATCAGAATAAGGATTCCTTGGCCAATTTACAAAAATCCTTATAATTGCCGTTATAAATATCAAGAGCATAATTAAAATTATTGTAAATCCTACATAAATTAAAAAGTGGCGAATTCAAAAACAAATATTTACAAAATTTTCTTTGAATTGACTCAATTAATGTAATATGCTTCTGGTAGAAAGGTGCCCATATAATACAACAATATTCCAGCTTACTACGAATTAACATTATGTATAACTTTACCAGTGTGTCGATGTTTTCAAAATTTTTACAAGAACGTATGATAAAACCTAGCAGCTTATGAGCGTCCACTCATACTTTTGTAATATGTTCAGCAAAGCGAAGCCTTCCATCAAAAACCACCCCAAGATCCCTAATAGAGTGAACCCCTTTCAATGCTGGTGCCATCAACACTATTCGGATAATGTAGTACGTTCGATTTGCGAGCATATGTCATTACTTTACACTTCTCAGTATTGAGCGAAAGACCATTATCTATGCACCAATTAGTAAGTACATCCAAATCATGTTGCAAAGCCACGCAATCCTCAAAACCGTTGATGGCAGTAAAAATCTTAAGGTCATCAGCTAACTAGCAACCATCCGGCTAGCAACCATCCGGCATTTAGTCGATCGCATATGTCATTGATAAACATTATGAATAACATTGGTCCAAGATTCGATTAAAAGCGTAAGGTGCATTCGAAATGGCAGAGCTATCCAAAATTGAGTTATTATGAGTCATTTGCCGTCTTTAGATTAACACATCAACGATTACTTAAATTGGATTAAACCTATTCAGTGAAGTATTAAAACAGGCATTAATAGCTTTCGGAGTTAAGTTAAATTTAAGAGAGTTTTGCCCTCGCTATCACCGTCCAAGCATCACACTGGTGAAACTTCAAGTAACTTCAGTCAAGACAATTTTTGGGCGGAAGAAGCAATTTGATATAATTTTACCTTAAATTGGCTTAGTCACTGATGGTAAATTAAGTATGAATGTTAAGCTTCACAACAATTATAGCACTGCTAAGGTAAATAAAATAGAGGCGCATACAAAAATTTTTTGGTCGTCTTTCATATGTACGTATTATGCCATATACCTTATCAATTACAGCAAGGTATTCTGTGGCCGTAAGCAAGCAAATTCATTCGTTGTGCTTCTAACTAAAATAAAACATAGTATAGTGTACAAGTGATTTATTCTTGTACCATTTTAGTTTACCAGATTACCTTGCAGATTTCTGTGAAGCTCCAAATTAGCCTAACCTAGTTTCGTAAATTCTTTTTGCAATGTTTCAAACTTTAACTACATCTGCAGTTTAGTTTATGTGGCTTCTATATATAATTGTGTCTGTTGTAAAAAAATTGATAAACACTCTTAAATATTACATAATGTCCGCTAAGATCTTTAAAAATGTTGCAATTTCAGCTAGCGAATAGTAATAAAAACTCGTCATACTGATAACCCTTTCTTATCGTTAAAAATAGCCGTTCAGATTATTTCTCATTTTAACGCAAATGAATTAGTATTAAGCGACAAGAGTTAACGAATTGTTTCTTGCCGGTTTCAGTTTTAATAAATATAAAATGCGTAAGAGTGTAATAGTCGTAGCAATTGCAGTATGTATTGTGAGTTATTCCAGCTGCACATGTCCCAACACTTTTAGTAATGCACTGCTGGAATTATACTATGGTAGTGTTTATAAAGGACATAATACTACATTCAATGGCTGTGTCCGTGATAATAGTAATATTACGAGAATTGTCTTACGAACACCTACTATGAACATTTTCAAGGGCACATTTTCGAACTTGACTTTTTTGCATTATTTAGCACTAGATAATGCAAATTTACATGTTATAGAAGCGCAATTCGCAGAAAACTTACCGAAATTGCGGACTTTCAGCGCTTCTATGAATCAGATAGGAGAAATTAGATACAATGTTCTAAATAATTTGCCGTTAAAAGGCGTCGATTTGAGTACCAACACAATATCTGAAATTGCTAATGGTGCCTTTAGCGGTATGGACTTGGATCATCTACTTCTCGACAACAATAAACTGCAGAGCATAAATTCATATTGGTTCCGGAATACTACGATAAAGATGTTAGATTTGAGCTCAAATAAAATTGAATTATTGTGGACTGAAACTTTTTCCGGAATCATAGGAATGGAGACATTAGATTTAAGACATAATAAAATTCATTACATTGATTACGATACCTTTTCCACCCAGCGTTCTCTGGAATGGCTCTTCATGAAGGGAAATTCATTATTAAATCTAGATTTTGATATTGGAAGCAACTTACAAGTGCTCGACGTGAGTTTTAATATGATTTCTTCAACGTCTTTAGAAAGAATGACTAGCGTTGAGGAAATAATAATACTTCCTAATCCATGGGTGTGCAAGTGCTTAGAGAAACTGGTAAATGAGTCTAAACTCCTTAATATTAGAATCATGCAGCGAGTAGCAGCGCAGACACAAGAGAGACTGAACGCTCCTATATGCGTTGTTGCCGATACTATATGTGATAACAACGTAGTACCTGTGAATACTGTCCATAGGGAATATTTCCGACGAGTCCATTATGCTAAAATAATAAGATATTGGGTTCAATGGAGATCATACCCACATGATTTCGAAAACCGCAATATTACATTTAAAAAAGGGGGCAAACTACTCGGTGCTGCCAAGTAATAAACACTCAAGTAACTAATAAGGGTGTATAAGAAAAAAGAAATTAAATGGGTGATAGATACATATTTAGAGTTATTTGCTCTTATATTTGCTGAAAATATGTTTTACTTGAGTTTATTGTTTTATTTACTGTTAATAATAAATCACCGCTATTACATATATCCGTCAACGGCAGCCTGATAAACGTAGCAAATCAGCACTCAAAAACAAAGGATGGAAATCGAATTTCCTGCTTATACTGTTGGATTACTCACAGGAGAATATTTATATCTCATTAATTGTTCATCATTTTGACTTAAGTATTTAGTTTTTATCAATGTATTGTTTTGATTTTATAACTGCCTTAACTAGTTAAGGCACAAACAACTATGTAATAATTATAGTATAAGACTATGGTTGCTAATTTTAAGAAAATATATATTGACGATGCTTGAAAATAATTGTTTTTTCTTTGCCAAAACAGAAAAAAACTTTATCCCTACTGACAAACAACATAAATTAATCAAATTTGCCACAGAAGATTACTTGAGATGGTCCTACAGCCTCATTCCACTGCGATGTGTGGGTCTATTGCAGGTCTCCAATAACCCAATACATTAATCTCACAAGGAGAACACCAGTGTTGTCCGACATGGATTTTAATGAATCTCAACTATGTTATAGAGGGACCTTCCCTTACTAACCAGGTAGGGTTTCTTTTCCCAACGCACCCTAGTTTCTAAAAAAATCTACGTTGTTTAGCGCGTTCATTCCTTATATCGCTAGTCAAATTTGCCACAGAAGATAACTTGAGATGGTCCTACAGCCTCATTCCTCTGCGATGTATGGGTCTATTGCAGATCTCCAATAACCCAATACATTATGTAGTCTCACAAGGAGAATACCAGGGTTGTCCGACACAGATTTTAATGAATCTCAACTATTTATAAAAGGACCTTCCCTCAGTAACCAGGTGTGAGCTTTTTTTCCTAACGCGCCCTAGTTTTCCAGAAAATGAACATTGAATGAAAGTGTGTTCTTTTATAACGATAATGTTGGTTTCCAGACAAGCAAGCTTTCGTAGCCCAGTTGATAACATCTACGTTTGCCACGCTGATGGTTTGCGTTCGATTCGTGTCACTGCATTTTCTTGTTCAATCTTATGTGCACAATATTAACAATTATATTTCATACAAATTATTCATAAATGATATATTTCGCCGCAGTAATTTTATTATTAAATAAATTGGAATCAAATTTGCACTATGACCTGTATTTTTAATTTCAAATATTCGAGCGCACTTGTCTGTCCTGCGGTCCATTTGTTACCTGCAGTTCGTTTCTTCTCTAATGTCTGTTTTCTATCCGCAGTCCAAATAAATAAATTAATAAAAATAATAAATAAAGAAATTTCAAATACACGCCGTAATGCAGATTTACTTCCAATCTATTTAATAATAAAATTACGACGGCGAAAAATATCACTTATGAATAATTTGCATAAAATATAACTGTTAATGTCGTGCACAATCAGATTATAAAATGTAGGGGCAAGAACTGAACGCGAGCCACCAGCATTGCAGGCGTAGATGTTATCTATTGAGCTACAAAGGCTTGCTTCTCGAGAAATTAACATTATCGTTATAAAAAACGAACTTAGCGCGTTCATTAAAGGTTGATTTTCTCAGAAACTGGGGCTCATTAGGATAAAAGCTCGTGTTTGCGTACTCAGGAAAGGTTGCTCTATAATATAGTTGAGATTCATTAGAATCCGTGTCTGACAACCCTGGTGTTCCCCTTGTCAGTCTGGTTAATCTCTCACACTACACACATAAAATGTGCTGCAAGATCTCTTCTTGTGTTTGACAGATTATGTACATAGCATTTACCATCAAACCAAAGTTGTTCACATGCTTGTTGAGTTTACAGTATCTTGTTAGTAGACCTCCAATTAACTTGACAGTTCTCTTGCCTTCTTCAGAAGGTCTTCTGTAAATTTAGGCATATATTATGTAAGGAGCAGCAAAAGTTGGATAGAAGATTAGCTTGCTTTAACAGAGTGATATATTTGATGTCAGAAATATTTTATAAAATTATTTTAGATCAATTCAATCTGGTGGATATGGTACAAATGCACTAGTGCTTACAACCAAGACATATTTGAATTAGAATCTAAACAGATACATACATATGCACCTAAGACTTTCAATGATGAATGACTAGAAAACGATGTACAGTTACGGAAAATAACTGCAGTTGCAGAGGCAATATTGCTTATGTAATCTCACATATTTAAAACATTAGAAATATACTAAATGGTCTTATAAAGTTTGGTAGTAGTGCAAAAGTTAGTTGGTATTACTACCAGTAATCTCTGGTTTTATTATTAGTAATCTTTCTGTCGGTGATGGGCGTCAGTTTGAGAATGTGCAACGAGTACATAACTCTGTAATATAGCAAAACTAGCTTTTAGTATTGCTTGATCTAATAAATTTAAAGATGGGTCCTTGATGATGCTGTTGCTATCTTCTATTCTCATATATGCAGGATTGTTCGGAAGAATGTATGTGTAATTACAGTCGAAAGTTTGCCTTTTCCCCATCGTATAGACCGTCCAAAATTAAAATTTATAAAGAAAAGCATAAAGTGCATTCGAAATGACAGAGCTATCCAAAATTGAGTGATTATGAGTCATTTGTCGTCTTTAGATTAAAATATCAATGATTACTTTAATTGGATTAAACCTATTCAGTGAAGTATTAAACAGGCATTAATAGCTTCGGAGTTAAGTTAAATTTAAGAGAGTTTTGCCCTCGCTATCACCGTCCAAGCATCACACTTTAGTAAAGACAATTTTTGGGCGGAAGAAGCAATTTGATATAATATTAGCTTATATTGGTTTCGTCACTGTCATGGTAAATTAAGCATGAATATTATGCTTCACAACAATTATAGCAGTGCTTAAGGTAAATAAAATAGAGGCGCATACAAAAATTCTTTGGTCGCCTTTCGTATATTATACCATACACATACTTGATCAATTACAGCAAGGTATTCTGTGGCTGTAAGCAACCAATTCAAGTCGTTGTGCATCTAACTAGAATAAAGCATAGTACCTATATTGTACAACAAGAGTAGGAGGGCTACCTCACTACGACGCCAACCGGTTTTTTAGGTTTTACCCGCTAATTAGATCGGTTTCTAATTAAGCTTCCTAATTAGGCTTTCTAATTGACGGAATTTTGCTTGGAATGTGGATATTTTGGCGCTGAAATGGTTTCACGCGCATTATGTAGGTAATTATTTTAAAAATTTTGGGAAATTTTACATAATATTTTACTCTAAGTAATTAATGTTCTTAAAGAATGCTGTTT
>SMLS01021499.1:0-11185 GCA_004785975.1 Popillia japonica | reverse complement strand
AAAAACCAAATTACTTTCTGAACAACTCGATATAAATTTTAGTTTAGCTGTTAACAACATGTATTAGAACATAATAACATATATAAGAAAATACCATTTACCCATATTCTTCCAGTCCAAGAAGACAACCATAATAAATTTGTGTATCCCGTTTCTTTTTCTTTTAGCATGCTTCTGGTTTAGGCTCCTTCTTGTATGGGGCTATAATGACGGCTTTTTGGGTAGACCGACTGCTTTTGTTGCTGTTACACTTATAGGGAGCATATATTATTTCAGAAAAAGTTCTATCTTCTATTTGTTCATCCTAACTAGTGCAGGTCCTTTTACAGATTCTTTTATGCTTCGCCTATTACGTACTTTTACGAGTGTTTAATATGCGTCTGGATAGACCAACCTATTTGCGAACTAAATATCTAAACCACTAAGTGATCATGAAGTGCAGAACGATTTAGCTTGGCCATACATTTTCAAAACGTTGAATCCTCGTGGTGAATGACTTTTTGCTCACAATTCTTCTACTTGTGCACATTATTTGCGAAAACTATACGAATGATTGTGAACAATTGCGGCCATTCGTTTCTTTGTTGATTATTGTCTTATATGCGCATCAAATCATTTCCAGAACTGTCTATGATATGAAATTCTGAATTTAGAACTTCCAATATATACTGGACAACAATTGGCTAACTGGACTAACTAAATATTTACGAGAAGAATTGATCAAAATTTCTTCTTACTTTGATAAAGTCTATACACATATTTGAACAACAATTTCGTGAAACATGAGGTATTTAAATGAAGCTCTGCCAGGTTTTAGCAACTTCGCAAGTATTGCCAATTTAACCATCTTAGAGACATTTAAAGAAATGTGTGTTTACAAAACCATTCGATGCAAATGGTTTTATGTATTATTGTGGTTCTTAGTAGAATGTGCATAAAAGAACCTGTTTTTATATTTTAATTTCTACATTTTATTATAATACTTTTATGTATGTTGATCCGCATCTTCTCACGAAAAACAGCTGACACTTGCAGTTTCAGCTTACGCCCTACTTTTTCCCGAGTCTGTTCGGTTCCGAGAAACAGCGACAAAAATAGGAATTTTGTTGCGGTAATTTAAATTTTGCTGTAAAATGTATCTGTACACAGTGCATTCACTATGTCACAGGAGCTAAAAATAAAGATGTTAGTAATTTGGTAAATACGTGAACATAGCACCGTGCGCCGGGCTCGTAGTCTGTATGTGTATTTGTGTGTAGGTCAAGTATTACCGCGAGCATTGGTCAAAGAACAGTTATCAACTCGGGCCTGCCTGCAGCGTTGTTCTCCATGCTCCACATAGTGTTAATTAAGTATCAATTCATGTTCCAAATTACAACTTCTTTCGAATTTATAAAATTGTCGACCTAAATATTTCGGAAATCGCTTAAGAGTAATCGCAACCGAAACGTATCAGCGCAGTATATGTACTAATACATATTTATACTAATAGGTGATTTTCTTATTTGTACGTTATTTTTCAGAAAGTACCTAAGAAATAATTACATATTTTGAGAAAAAATTTTATCACAACCGTGTATCAAATCTGATCAGTAATTAAGCACACTATCAAGCTATTATCAGATACTGACAAAAAACAATGAATGAAGAAAAATGAATACGATTGGATAGGAAAACCTTTAAAGGAGTTTTTGGGAGATTTAAAATAAAACATAACAATGAAGAAATAAAGAAGTAATAATGTACGTATGGAAGGGGGAGGGGGCATTTTTAGATTTAGTACAATAAGGAAATCATACTTAGAAGAAGGGATATAAAAATTAATGTCAAAGACGTTAGAGTTGTACCCATTCTCAAAAATTGATGAAACTGATTGTCAGTGGAAATATTAGTTATTTATGTAAACAGTATAAACGGTTTACAACAATAGTTAGACGGCTATCCAATAAATATCATACAAATGTACTTTGTTGTCACTACGGACTACACTATTGAAAATCTTCAATAATTAATTTAGAACCGTCCAGATAGTGCAAAATGAGTAGCTATTATATGAAGTCATTTAACCACAAACTGATAGTTATGTATGTATAATAATAATAAATATTAATGCGATACTCATTTGGACCACATCGATAACCGCATATTATACTTTAATTAATGTTTTTATAATTTACAAATTTTAAAATTAATCCTTATTTCTACTGCAGAAAAGTATTTTTTTATTATACCTGCATCATAATGTTGGTATCTCGAACGCATTTACGTGCGAAAACGGGCCATTAAAACACCGGGGTGTTTTAAAGTCGCCCAGGCAACAACATAAATACTGTCATTACATACACGTCCACAGTGTGGTAATTCTTCTTTGTCATCCAAGCTAATAATTTCTCATATTCTTTATAATATGCAATTTTTGATTTTTGTGGACTTAATTTCAATTCGGCTTGCTCAGCTAATCGTTCAACTTCCGAAGAAATCTCTCCACTCATATTGTCTATTCTAAATTCACAAAATTTGACATTAAATGTCACAGCAATCACATAGCAACCAATCAACATTAATTGCTAACCGTTTCTATCATTCATTATTTCATCGTTCATTATTAAAAATTAGAATCACACGCCACTTTGTAAAATGCACCAATTCTTCTATTGTTTTTGCTATTTTCGTATTGTAGTGCAGGTATAATAAAAAATGGCGTATAATATGCGTGTATAAGTGCCTTTAAAGCACTTGCGCCATTTAAAAGCACGACGCGTGTCGCGCGTGCTTTAAAGGCTTACTTATACACTTATAATATACTATTATTTTCATCGAACAGTACATCTCAGCTGATTTGAATGAAAATAGACAGTGTTGCTCAATATTTTTACACTAAAAGAAGGTGTATGTTGTATATTATATAGATATGACGATTCCTTTACAATTGCATCTTCAAATTTAGGTAAAATACTAGAAAAAATTCTTCCTCCTTCTCGAAAGATAACTCTTATTGTCGGTACCGAAGCGGGTGTGATTAATGTAGCTCTTTCGGAAATAGAAGTCGTTCCAAACTTGACAACTAGATTTCGGGGTTAACGCAAATTTGTAGTTCTTTCTGCTTTGAGAGTAATTACACATACAGCCTTGGCCATATGTATTTAGCACCCTTCATAGCTCTCATTACACGAAGTATGTAAGAAATCAAAGAAAAAAATTTCGTATATATTTTTTGTTATACATATACAAAACGAATATTCATATTGGGAGGATCCTCCACAGGGTTTTGTGACCTCACGAATCCATCAAAGGCAATAACTCGAGCTTTTGCTACAATCCAATCGCATTCTACTTGCGTTAATTCTAGCATATTTCGCAGAAATACAATAATGTTCTTAAAACTTGATTTTACGGAGGATGGCGAATACATATGACCATTGGCCTGTGAATGTCAGAGAAAATATACTGTGAATTGCGGTGTCTGTCTTAGATGGATTCGTGAAGTCATAAAAGCCTGTGGAGGATCCTTCCAATATTAATATTCGTTACGTATAGATATAACAAAAATATGTACCAAAGAAGAGCTGTAAATGGTGTCAAATACTTATGGACAAAGCTGTATATTTGCGTCGATCGGCTCAGCCGTTAATTATGAAAACAACATGCATAAAATATGGTTTCTAAGTGCTTGAAGTGCATCTTAAAAATAAAGATGAGGTAATCGATATAATTTAGCGGATACAATCAAGCGTCGGCGAATAAATTAATAAGGAGAACACCAGAGTTCTCCGACATGGATTTTGATGGCTCTCAACTATGTTATAGAGAGACCTCCCCCGAGTATCCAGGTACGGGCTTTTATCCTAACGCGTCCTAGTTTCTGAGACAAATCAGTTAGTCTCCGTACAATGAATCGTGCGTCGCGTACTAGATTGGATCTACGCATATCGCCTTGGTGGCTCGCGTTCGATTCCTGTTGGTGGATTTTTTTCGATGTTATTTTGCACAATATTAACAATTATATTTTATCCAAATTATTCACAAATTTTATTTTCGCTCCTGCCATCGTGCCAGTGATTAAATACATGTGGCTTGCGTCATAATTATTAGTAGAGATAGGATCGACAAACACCAGGCTCATTTTATAAACCACAGAGCTTTACAGGCGCACTGTCGCTTAAGTAACACGGAACCGTGCCTAGTGTTCGTCGATTTTATCGTATTCTGGCTTGGAGAACGAAGAAATTGATACGGAAGGAACTAATTTCATTGTACTATTCGATTGTGAAATTCAAAATACACGTCATAACGTAGGTTAGTTTCGATTTTGTTTATTAATAAAATTACCGCGGCGAAAAACATCATTTATGAATAATTTCAATGAAATATAATTGTTAATATTGTACACAATAAGATTGAAAAAAGATCCACCTGCAGTAATCGAACGCGAGGCACCAGGGTCGTAGGGATAGATCCAATCTACTGGGCTACGCACGATTTTTTGTACAGAGACTAACATCAACGTTATAAGAAGAACGCGCAAAACAATATTCACTTTCCTCCGAAACTAGGCCGGGTTAGGATAAAAGTTTGTATCAAGGTACTCAGAGGAGGTCCCTCTATAACGTAGTTGAGACTCATTAAGATCCGTGTTGGACAACGGAAGTTTCTATTCTAGGAAGAAAAACGTTTCATTGGTATGAGTTTAAATATATAGGATATCGGCTTTTCTTAACAGGCAAGGTTGGCGAGTGTCAGAATTTTTTTTTAGTATTATGTTTATCCATCTAAAAAATAAAAAAAGGGATGATTGTTTGCTATATTCCGCTTGCTCCGCATCCTTTTTGATGGGCAAACAACTACTTGCATACTAAAAGTCTCTTTGCTCTTATAGCTCTGTGAAGGACAGGAAATCTGCCCCTCAAGAACATACTACAACCAACATTTTATGTCACAAGATCTTCGCTAATATATTACGTTTGTTTTTTATCGTGGAATAGTGAACCAATTTGTGGCCATATAAATATTTTCCCTTGAATTAAAGGAAACCTGTAATTTAAAGACACGAAATTACAAAATTTTGTGGCGTTGATGAATTTGATAATTATTGAGAATTAATAATAATAATTATGGTTAATGGTTAGTTTTGGTCAGTATGATACAGAACGGCGATATAGGCTAGGAAGTGTAGTAACTTCAAAATACCTGAAACACATCATTTGCACGCAGGCTCAAATCCTTTAAAATATAAAATTTTATATTTATTTCATACTAGTAGTGTAAGGCATGGGTGTCATTATATTGGAGTATGATCAGTGCTAAATCTCAAAAACAAGAAATGTAATTGCAGCATACGTCAAAAAATCTATGTTTATTAAGTAGGAACAACAATCAAGAGTGACCTTTAACTTATCTCTGCACTATTTGTACATTGATTGGTTCCCCATTGTACACCCAAAATAAAGTTAATTACCGATATTTACCGGTAATTGAGAAAGGTTTCACAACGGACTAGTAGGTATCACTTCACCGCTCATATGTATAACAACCGCTTTTCCAATGATTTCAATAATCTGCAGTTATTTGGTAACTAAGAACTAATTAAAGGAAATACATTTATAAATATATAATACACTTAATTCAGACACGCAAGCCATTTACAATGTTTTACTTGTCCGTTGTTACCTCCCGAGTTGTATCTGATAAATGTGTGCTACATTGATAGATCATGTTTGTATACTGGGTTTTCAAACTTAAGTCGGCACTATTGCTAACTTTGTTATTATTGGAGCTACAAAGTTGGTTAAATAGGCAAACGAGTGTAGTTTTTCACGCAAATTACAATGGCATTAAAAAAAAAATTATTGACGTACTGGGTCACGTGATATTGTGAAAAACGTAATTTTTTTAAATGGGACACCCAGTATACAGTTCTCGCGGGCGACAGAAAATTTAATTCTGAATAAAAACTTTCCTATGAACTTTTATCCTAAAGTCAATAATAACAGAGTTATTGATGACTGTTTTTACAGAAACTAAAAACAGTATTGTTTATTTTAAGTTATTTTATTAGTTTCGGAAATAAAAAAAAACCAGAAATTTTAAATTCAGAGCAGATGCTCAAAAACATCACCCTCTTACTCCAAGCACTTTTGAACCCGCCTGTTAATGCTTCTAGTAGCCTTAGCAATGATTCTACCATCAAAATTATTGATAGCATGGCTGATGCTTTGCTGGAGATCTTCAAGAGTATCATACCGTCTTTCATACACTGCACTTTTCACAAATCCCCAAAAGAAGAAATCCATAGGTGTTATGTCCGGTAATCGGAGAGGCATACGAATAGGCCCGTTAGTTGATAGATATCGGCCATCAAAAAGGTCATGTAATAAGTTATGAATTTGGCGAACATTATGGGCAGGAGCGCCATCTTGTTGAAACAATATCTGTTGTCTATCCACTAAATTCAGGTCATCCAAGAATTCTCCAAGGGTAGCGGTCACCTTGATAAAATACGGGGCCTACAATTCTTGAATCAATCAAGCCACACCAAACATTAACACTAAAGCGTCTCTGCGGATTACAAGGACGGAAAAGCCTCGGGTTTTCTCGACTCCAATAGTGGCTGTTCTTCCTGTTATACATACCCCTGTTGGAGAAATTTGATTCGTCACTCCAAAGAATCAAACGCCAAAAATTATGGTTAAGTCTAACTTGATTAATGTACCACTGACAAAACTGAGTCCGTCTTTCTTGATCTCCCGGTACCAGCGTCTGAATAGGTCTGTATCTGAACGGCACAAACTTATGTTTTTTTAGAATATTGTGAATAGTTCCCAAAGATAGTCCACTTTCTTCCTTTAAATCATTAATTGCATTATTAGGATTAGCTTCAAAGAAAGCTAAGACGTTAATTTCAGTTGCTTCACTTATTATAAATTGTTTTTTGGTTCTAGTTTTCTTGAACACATTTTCATTTGATCGAAACTTACGGTACAAAAGTAAAAAGTACCTTCGATCTTGCAAGTTGCGCGTAGGAAATAAAACACCGTAACGTTCACGAGCTTGCAGGGAATTTTTATTACAAACGATGTAACATTCCATCATATCACATTTTCCTAAATGCGCGAAAGGCATTTTTTCATCAATAAACACAAAATGTTAATTGCTTACTGACAGAGGTTTAATGTAATATTTCAATGTTGATGACATTTGCAAAACAATCGAATTTTGTTTATGAAATAACAGCCACCTTGGCAAATTTGAAAAATCATCAATAACTCTGTTATTATTGACTTTAGGATAAAAGTTCATAGGAAAGTTTTTGTTCAGAATTAAATTTTCTGTCGACCGCGAGAACTGTATACTGGGTGTCCCATTTAAAAAAATTACGTTTTTCACAATATCCCGTGACCCAGTACGTCAATAATTTGTTTTTAAATGCCATTGTAATTTGCTTGAAAAACTACATTAGTTTGCCTATTTAACCAACTTTGTAGCTCCAATAATAACGAAGTTAGCAATAGTGCCGACTTAAGTTTGAAAACCCTGTATATATACACATGCATGTCTGAACTTACGACGTAACATATGTAAGAATGCTGTTACACCAAACGTGATTATTGGAAATTTTCTGGCGTAAATATTATTTTGCATCTACATACATCCATAACGATATCACGAATCAAATCATAAATTGATTTTTTTAATACTACCTCGTTGCAATAATTATACCTAATTGGGCGCTCTGGGTTCTGCTAATTACCACGGTTGCAGTTTTGTTAGACAATTTTCGTGCTTCGGTAACTAAGAATACATTAGATGAGCATTGATTCTATACAAGTGATAGATATTTAACCTAATAACAGACAACTGAAAGATTAATTCCTACACGCTCCAATATCATTCGAATCCATTCACACGGTAGCTGCTCATTATTAGCGGTTGTTATGCAATGATTTATGAGTAGCAATATGTTATGCTATTCAATTCATTGTGGAAATGCATCGGCTCGTTAGAAATCCGGAAAGATTAGCATTAGAACTATGTTTATTTGCACAGTATGCATTCAGACAGCGTACTTGAACTACATGCATATCATCTAGCCCTGTATGCGTTTAACGAGCATGAAGTTTATACAGTTTTTAGGACGTTAATTTAAGTACTTAATTTAAATATATGCGAAAATGAATATTATTAGTCTACTTTAATAGCTAATTACGTATAGAGGAGGTTGAAGTACATATTTACTGACAATATTTTTTTTTGAAGAAACCTATACTAGGTATACTTTAAATATTACAATAAATATACTGCAAAAAGTACCGTAATGTAAAACGGCGTCAGAAAAGCTAATTGCTTTTAAATTGATTTGCATTTTCAGTAAGTAAGTATAGTTATTAAAAAAGTCATTAGGGAAATATTTGATCTAATCGTGAATGTTTTAGCGGTACCGGTTATTGTCCAATCTAGGAAACTGTGATAATATGTCGGTAGTAGGCGAAAGCACAGAAATATCTTGAATATTTAGTAACCTAGAAACTTGATAACTATTGCAATGTAACAATTCTTGTTTAAGATTAGATTTAGAAGATCTGGTAGAAATCATAAAATATTGGTAAACATAATAAAACAACCGCCCACTAAAAATAAAGTTATTCAGAAACATATAAAATTTGTTATCTTTGAAACATTAGTTTAATTGAACATAAAAAGCATTAAGTACGGATAACATTACTACAGCTTCAACATTTTTAAATGGGGACACCGCTGTAGTGATACACATGTTTGAAATATATTTTGGCCCTGATAGCAGACTCATAATTGATGAGACGGGGACTCGCCGATAAAGATGATACAATCTGCTGTATTGCGTTAGGTCAAAATATGCCCCAAATTATTATTGGAGGTGAATTGTATAAAGAACTTGAGAACTAAAGATTTATCTTGGATTTTGCCATATTGCGTTCTTTTCCAAGACACGTGAGTAGGTATACTGCAAGAAACAATCGTTCAATAAATTTCATTTGTAAGTACGTTAAAATTCCAATTACTTTTGGATTAGCGCAAATTTATCATTGTAATTGTATTGTGCGATTTTGGAAATTTGAGCAAGAAGAAAACTAATTCATCTATAGACTGACCAGAAATCTGCGAAGTCTATATATATATACATTACAAGGCCAGAATTCTGTTGTGGTTTAACCTGACAGGTTATTAAACAGGTATAAAGCACACTAATAAATTGAAATCTCTTTGAACGAAACATTTGAAGCAGATATAATAGCAATAACCGGGTACTAATAAGAAAGTTCTTATGCAATTTGGTGTGATTGCAGTTATTCTGTGGTATATGGATGAACATCCACAAAAAAACTCAAAGACAGAGTGGGGTAGCTCAGAGGCTCCTTCTCAGAGAATGTTCCTGATTTGAGACATTTCAAGATATTCCTTAGAAATTAGAACAAGCAAAAAGTAAAGGTCATACTAGAAATGAGCAGAAACAGACTTGGTGTCCTCACACGTTATCTGACCGAGCATTGCCATCTTGGAAAACCTATAGCAATGATAGGTTTGAAACAGAATAGCGACTGCAGATTCTCCGCTGCACCGCAATCACAGAAGTCCATCCCGACCATCTCGCCAAAGACGTCATAGATGAAGGAAAGATAAATTCTTAATAACCAGCACAGCTATTGCAGTTCATTAAAGCTCTTAGACTGCGTAGGGAGCTATCAGTGTAGGAAAATCTTTAGAACTTTCATTTCATAGGTCGTAGGGCAATAGCACACTTTGATTAAATTTAAATATAAACCAAAATAGGCTATTTGGGAATTGTATCGAATAGAAAACATGTAGTACACTATTACTTAATGGTATTTTTTTGATTATAATGACTACGATGTAGACATTCAGACTAGTATACGTTGGATTTAATGGACATAAGATAAAACAATATCTTTGGGCGGAGTACGATTATTACCAGTAGTGGATAATAGTGTATCGTAACGTGTTCTATTCGAATGCGTTTATTGATGGCGAATTCATCTGAAATCGATAGATTTCTGTTCCTATTAATACATATATGCACCACCTATGGCGGGTGCACGTTTGCACATATTTGTACTATTTACTACACAAAAACTATTACAATATCAATGAGATATGAGATATTTATCTACGACCCAGTAACCTGAAGTTACAATTGCATATTATGCATCAGAATTTAAAATTAATTATCGAGCAAGCCATGCTACCACATACATTACGAATCAGAAACAGGAAAAATAGGCTGAAAATCGAGTTCACTCGTTACGAAAACACAGAAACATGAAATGACACATTGCATTAATATGCGATATTGAAAAAGACAGATGGGCAGGTATACTTAAGGTATGACAGCCGAGGACTTGTTCTCAAGTGACTTGATATAGGCGATGATATGAGAATAAAGACGACATCACATTTCCGTACACACACTTTGTCTGTGTAAGTACAAATATCACGATGCCTTTAAAGTTTAAACGTCATGCGATACATGTAGGAGCTAATGTTCTTCACGTTAAAGACGCGGTAATTGTTGGCCGATTGACCCTGTCCTTGTACATCCGTTAGCCGTACAGGGTCAATCTTAAACGCATACTTACACACATTGCTTGGCGAAGCGTTTACCTAGTTTTTTTGCTTCCTTTCTCGCTGCTTAACTCAATTATATAATCAATGAATTAAAGACAAGTAGGTGGAGTAGCAACATGCCGTAATAGAACGAAACATACATATACATACATACGTACATACATATGTACATATACACAACAATATATATACATACATACTTGAAGAAAGCTAAACTTATATATCTACATGGTTATAACTACAGCTTGTATTACAGTATATCAAAATAGACTGGAAGTATTAAGACTACTATACGCTCTCTTGATTATATGAAGTGTATGCTGATAATTAATATACATATAATGAAGGCGATAATATTAACAATTTTGTAAATATATATGTCATATAAACATTACATACTGCAAAGACACTGCATAAAACTACAACCACCGAATAAAACCATCCAATCCTAGTTATACAAAACTTGAGTCCTGTGAAATCTACAATTTTATAAATCTACATACAATTCTACCACGCTTAATAGGATCGCATTTATGAAATATTCAAGAGAATGTGTTAGATAAAGTTA
>SMLS01021462.1:0-11986 GCA_004785975.1 Popillia japonica | reverse complement strand
TAATTTTTATCCCAGATTGAAGTCATCTATGACCGACCTTTCTAAGTGTATTACAATTTCCAAGCTTTGGAAGGTGATCAAAGCAGAAAATATTGAAAAACTTCTTGTTTTCAGTCTTCCTACAACAAAATTTTTGAAAATCATCGTTTGTCCATCCACTGGCTAAATTTTATCCGCGGTTGCAATCACATATCACAAAATTCTTAAAGTTTATCCCAGTCCCCAAACTTTGACGAATTATCAAACGCAGAAAATGTTAAAACTTCTTCTTTCAAGTCTGCAGACTGTAAAACATTGAAGATGATTATTTGACCACGCACCGGTTAATTTTTATCCTAGATTGATGTCATGTATAACCAACTTTTCGAAGTTTATTACAATGTCTAAGGTTTCGAAGGTGATCAAAGCAGAAAATATTAAAAAACTTCTTGTTTTCAGTCTTCCTACAACAAAATTATTGAAAATCATCGTTTGACCACCCACCGGATAAATTTTATCCGGGGTAGCAGTCTCATACCACAGAATTTTTAATGTTCATGGCTCGTTTTCAAAGTTTCATAAGTGGCTAAACGCAGAAAATGTTAAAGCTTGTTACTTCACGTCTCCAGACTACAAAATAGTGAATATCATTGTTTAACCACCTATCGGATAATTTTTATCCGGATTTGAAGTTATATATAACAGATTTTTCGGTGCTCATCTCAATTTCCAATGTTTGGCAGGTTATCAAACGCAGAAAATATTAAAAATTCGTTGTTTCCAGTCTTTAAACTACAAAACTTATTGTTTGACCATCCATTGGTTAATTTTTAGCCGAATTTAAAATTATGTATGACAGAGGTTCATTATACTTTCCAACGTTTGGGAGGTGATCAAACGCTGAAAATGTTTGTAGATTACAAAAAAATTGGTACTCATCGTTTGACCACACGCCGGTTAAATTTTATCCAAGCTTTAAATCATAGGTATATGACAGACTTTTCGATGTTTATCATGATTTTGAAGGTTTGGGATGTAATCAAACGCACAAAATATTAAAACTTGTTACCTCGAGTAGGCAGGCTATAAAACATTGAGAATTATTGTTTGACCACCCATTGGTTAATTTTTAACCGTGTTTAAGTCAGTTAAAATAGGTGAGCAAATGCAGAAATTGTTAATACTTGTTGTTTCGAGTTTGTAGATTACAAAAAAACTCAAAATTTTATCGTTTAACCACCTTGTGGTTAATTTTTAACGGAACTTGACATCATATGACAGAGTTTTGCAGTTCATTCCTGAACTGTGAGGGGCGGTCAACGCCGAAAATGTTACAATTGGATCTTTCAAGTTTCTAAACCAAAAAAATGGTTAAATTTTATCCGGGCTCGAAGACATATACAAGTTTCCCAAGTTTCTATCTACATAATTATTGGAGACTTTGAGAGGGGGTAAAAAGCTATAAATCCTAGAATTTGTTGTTTTGCAGGCGTTTTATGGTTTAATCACCTTTTACCTATTATTTGTTTTATGTAGCTTCGCTAGCTGCCTGCACCTGATTTACCAATTCCTTCGAGAATTTGATATCCTTTCGTGAAGGTAAACGAAAAGAAAAATAGAATCATTTCGAATACCTACAGTAATTACATATTTACCGCTTCAATCTAGCAGTAGCTCGAGCAAATGGATAATAAGACTTCGTATGTATGCATGTATACCAACATCTACGCATATATACATACATATACGATCAATTTGTCATTTCGTGTTTAAAATAGACATTCATGATGCTCATATGCATAATGTGAGGAGCTTTTAATGTTTGTAGAATATACATTGTGGCTTTTTAAAGACATAAATCCTATACGTTTATGTCCGTTTTTATTGCTGAATTCATAAGTTAATTGCTGTTTAGCCTTTTTAACTTAGCTGTTACAGTGGATGTTTATTTTTCGTCGGGAAAAACCGTTTTAATTAATATTTAATTGTAAGAATATCGTTTGGATTCGACGCTACACTTTCCAGCGAGTTCAAACTTCGTTTTAACTCGCTGCGTTGTTTAGATGATCGAGGGAATTCCTAAAAGATTCAGGTAGTAGCAGGTAGAGGATCTGTTCCTAGAATTTCGGATGCAGGCTCGCGTTATAGTACGGGTTACTCCCTAAAATTCTCTTAAAACTCGAAAACTAAAACGTAATAAAATCGAATCGACGCGACAGAGAAGATGTATAAAATCTCGAAATGCATGGGTACAGCTGATTTTACAAATACGTAGGTATATATGTATATCCTGGGTTGTGGGTGTGGACAAGCGTTTGCGTATATACATATATTGTGCACATACTTGTTGCTGTTTTGTTACTGGTTTTTCGGGGGTATTCATCAGTGAGGATCAACACAAACATGAAGCAGTCTTGAAGTTACATTAAATGAAACCTACCTCAACTTACTTTTTGTAGTGCTCTTACTGTTATAACTGGTTTTATATAGCTAGACATTGAAACTAGGTGGGATCTCTTGTAATACTCAAATCAGGTTTTATAAGATCCACCATGTGCTAGTTTGTCATTTATTATTATAATAATGTGGTTTAAAATGCGGTTCTCCTTTTAATAATGCTTACTACTATATTTTACTATAATACAAACCTTGTTCCGTCTTCATTGAAAATGATCGCCACCCATCTCAATGGAATATTTATACTTGTTAGAATAAATTTTGGCGTTCGTGTTCGTACAGCCTACTCGATAAAAAAATTTTGAAGGTGTATTGCGTAATATTATTTATTAATAATTTCTTTTTAGATATACGTTCATATGCTTATAAAGCCCACTATATACGTATGTGCATAACAAATTGTTATTTATTTATAATAAAGTAGAACAACTCGTACGGTTTCAAAGTGGAACATTACTGGCATCCCACTTAGAAAATTAATGCATAATATGGCGTCACACCCAAAACTAATTCGTTTTGTATTTTGAAATTATGTTTTTAACAATGCAATCAACATACAGGGTGGGTCAGCAGTAACGCCTTTGTTTTTAGTTCAGTTTAGTGTTAGTTTAATATTAATATAGGGTGTCCCAAGAGAAAAAAAATAAAATTATTTTTATCTCTTTCCAGGTACGTACCCAGTTTGTTTTGCAACAGAAAATGGGCTGATGGCGTATTATATTAGTAAGTAATAATGCTTTTTTATTTATAATAAACTAATATTTAGATGTTTGTAATCGAGGTGTATTATTTTTGAATTGTTCAAATTTTACGGCTGAGGTATATTTTAATGAATCTTATTCTAAGAACTCCTCAAGTGCAATGCTGTTTCCCACAAGCAAGACGAGGTCACTCATTACAATTGGCTCTATTGTTTTATAACGTATGCAGATTAGGCGAACAATTTGATTAATTAAGTGATGACTAGTTGATTACGTCCATATAAACAAATAAGAGGAAAGGGTGTGTTTACTTCATTTCGATCGGCACTGTACGTGTGCGTCAAAAGAATCAATTCGCCATCGACACAAACAGATATTTTAAGGCCTTGTATGACGACAGTTGATATTATTTTGTCTGGGACTGAGTAGAATGTAGCTATACCTTGAATCTCGACAGTGGAATGACCTGAAAATGATTAAAACAAGTATTTGCTCTTATACTTTTAGATATCGTATAATAAATGATATAATGATAATTGGAAAGAAATACAAATACACACAACACCGTGGTGCCTGTTTACTTTATCCTATTCATTTCTGTGCGGCAGTGCGGCAGACCTCATTGACGTATATAATATAATCGCTTTTGAAACGCTGGAATTATATCGGAATTAGAATATCGAGAATATAAATGCGCGTATTATTTAAATCGCGAGCAACTTGCGCCACCTAGCGCCCGATCGTATACCCTCGTTAATATTTTTCGAAGTATGTATAAGGTTGCGTTTCCTTCGTTCGTTCTCCAAACATTACGCAATATTGTTTTAAGTTAGCGAATCAAATTTTCTTATTAGTATGCTTAAGACGGTTAAGCTTGCCAGACGAAAGAGACATTAATTTTGAAAGTCAGTATACACATATGCTTCGATTTTTATTTAAACGTTTAAGCGTATGTACATTACAACAAAATACAAGAATGCTATTTTTCAACAAAATTATTACTCGCACACAATGGAATTTCTATAGACGTTAAAACCGCAAATGATGAATCATAGATGCCAGTTAGTGTGTAAGCCACACATTAATAAGGTGGAAAACATCGAAAATGAAAGATGTAATATTTGTTTTCGTCGTCTTTCTTTATTTATTCCATTCGATGATTGCAAAAAGAAAAAAAAACGGTTTTTCGTTGAAATTCGTTTAAAAATACGCGATTGCAGTGAAAGGCGTATTTATGGTATTTACAGCATTTTGCAAAGCCGTATATTATAGCTCTTTGTTATTATTACATATCATGTATAGCCGTTTCATAATGTCAAGGGCATCCCGAATATAATGTTTGCCTAGGGAACGCATAATTACGAAATTAAAAAGCAAGAATTAAAAAAACGAGCCCTGAACTAAATAATAATGATTTATGCAGCTACGTTTGAACAAGTCGATAACAATAAATAAAATTGGCGGACCTCCTTCTTTGTGTGCTACTAGTTACGAATATATTGATTGGCGATTATGTGAACACGCCCAGCAAAAACAAACATATAGGATGTGTTTATAGAATTGTCCACGAGTGCACGCATATAAATAAATAAAAACTCCGGGAATTTTACATGTTGGAATATATTATTATTATTATTATTATCATGGAGTAGGCCATGCATACATATAATTAAAATACGGATGCTAGTTTTTTTTTATGTTTAATTCGATAATCGAAATAGAATTTCCAATATTAAAATCTCGCAATGCTTGGAATTGTAAAAAAAGTTCGCAAACTAGATAGTCGATAGTGATCAGATCATAGAGGTAGTATAGTAGGTGTTTAAGACTTGTTGTACGTACTATAGTGGGAGAGTTGCAAGAATATAAAAGCGACCTTGCAAAGGTCGTATTTGTATTTGCCATAAGGTATATTCACCTCGCTGCATTAGATTTTCAACTCGTTATGTAAAAAAACTGCAAAATAGTAATAACGCTAATTAAATTATTTCTGCACTTACATTTTTATTAAAGATCCAAAATGACATTGACTGTTTTGTAGTATTAAAATAATTATGCTCGCGCCAATCAATTAATACTACTCTATACGACTGTGATGCTAACGTAGAATTATGCGCTTTAAAATAGTAAACAGAATCATTATGTATAGTTAATCAAGATTGCACTTCAATGACGTAGAAGTTTCCACAATAATAGAGACGCTACGTCTTTTCTTCTGACCATCGCGAACCACTACAAACACATTATCAACGCGTTAATTTTGAATGGGACTACACTGAGGAATTCATGGCAGGGAAATCCGGATTTACTTAAATGAAATTCAGCGTGAAAGTTCCTTCATATACAGAGAGTGCACTTTATCAACCCCGCGCCCGTATTAAGTGTATGCGATAACAAATCTCTTGCTATTGCTTTTGCACTCTGCATACAATTGGAATTTTGCCATCGATCGTCTGCTCTATAGGGAATCTAATAGGAAATAGAAAATCGATGTGTAAGATAAAGATGGCACAGTAGAACATAGCGTATACGCCTTTCTTATTGTAACAAACGAAAATTAGGTTAGGTATCGGTTAGGTACTTACATGCATCCCCATGGAATATAGGGCACAGTGGCCGCACTTTCACGAGAGTTTCATTTAAATTGGTATTTCCCATGCCTAAACGATCCTTGACGTATTGAAGAGCAAATCGTTCGAAATCTGTCGTAATTCCTCAAAAAAAGAACGTTTCTGATTTTAAGCTTTGCTCTTCCCTTCTCTTCTCTCTTCTCTCGTCTCTTCTGCTCTTGAAGACTGTTTGATAGAAACTCAAACACATTTCAGTGAATGATCAGTCGCTGCGATCTCCTCCTAACTTCGCAGATATTGCTTCGAAACCTTCTAAACTGCTGCAGCTTGGATATCAGATAGGACTGTTCAGCCTGGGGACTGGAGCCTGCTTAAACTGCTGGCCAATATTGCTCCAATATTGATGTTATTCGATATTTTTTCGCATAGTAGCACTACATTTTAGTCTATAAGCTTTTATGCATATTATAGGACCAGTCCCAGAATCGAACCTTGCGCAACACCATATTAACTTAAACATAATCCTAAACGCTCAATAACGTCCATATCATTCTGGTACTGTTCTTATTGACGTAATACATAGTTATTTCGTAGTCAAGGTAACAATTATCCGTTTTCATCGTACGTTTCATCGAATCTAGGTTCTTTGATCTTAGATAACCTAAGCTGGCCTACCTACTATGATGCATTACTACTTGCAATCCTGTTATTAGATAAAAATGCAAATATTTTCCCTCGCATGTGATATTACGCTGTCAAACGATTTGACCGCTCAATAATAATCAAAACGTTACGCAACCTTGGTGCATGTTGATTAAGATTTATCGATTCTCGTTTTCATTCTTATTAATCTTAATGAGTACATTGCAAATGCACATTTTTTTCCACTGTAGTAATCGGTAATCGTTTTACTTCAAAATTCATTATATAATTGGTCCCACCGATATTTTTCGAACTAAATAAATACCTACTACACTATCCTTTACTTGGAATGAATGTTTGACATTAATACAGCACATTATGTATTATATTATATGTGTATCAAGATTAAAGGAGCAGTGTTACGTAAAATTAAATACTAGTGACATATTGAACTTTAAAAGAAATGGGCGTATATGTAATTTGTGCGGCTGTGTATACGTATGATTAAAAATGAATTTGCATAACAATAAAAATGTAACGCAGATAAGAAATTTCTAATTCGCTGCGGTAAATATCTGCATCATCCGGTATATCCTCTGCTGTGTACGTGCGACTTGCCTCTCTATTGAATTTCACCTCGGAGAAGGTAAGGAGTAACAGAATAATAGATCACAATACTGGATAAGTAATATGAAGTCACGATCTTGTGTTTGGTCTTCTTCTCTTACGTATACACATAATATAGGAAGCCTAATCCCAATTATAAACGTGATTGGTCTGGATGCTAATATAATGTTTACAGCTCAAATGGGCGGATGTGTCTGACGGTCAGTGACAGTCCTTGACTTCTTCTGGTCTATTAGATATACCTAACTTACTTGGGACAAATTAAAAATATATTCCGATATTTATGGAAATGAACAAACTAAGCAATACGTTATTCTTTCAGGTGTCTTTTATTAGGTATAAAGGGTAGGGATAAATTCTATAACAGTACGGTACGACACGACACGGCGCGGCGCGGCGTCTACAGATCAGACGGCGAGGTTCATTCATGCATAGATAATTAAATGTGTAGATAGAAAGGGTAACAACACCTATTAGCCATATACGTTGAATGAATTATAAAATCAGCGGACTCTATTGAATAACGTACAGGAATTCAAAGTTTGTTGTGAGTTTCTTCCAACTGCTGAAATTTATCTCGATTTCCATCGTAATAAGCACAACGAATGCCAAACGCTTACGCTAATAGATATTAATTAATCATGCCACGCGTATTTGTTTAAAATATCGTTTCAACTGTGACTAATTGTCACATTATGTTAATCATTCTGACATTTTGTCTAATTATTGCCGTAAGACAAAAATTACAGTCAAAATATTAGCGAGATACCCCCCTCAAGTGTGTTAGCGTTGCTCCGGTACGTCGCAAACAAGGCGAACTGCTCTTGTATCTAAAGAGAATAATTATTTTAAACTGGTTCTATTGAGGAAACAACTCCCAACGACTATATGCATTATATCAGATTTTTGGCGAAAGTTTACACGCCAGCTTTAATTATCAGCTTTTGAAACACTATTCAATCAATTTCTAAAGACAACTCGGATATGCTCTGGATTATCTCATTAGCTCTTACATAAATTATATATAAGATCGCTGTAAATCGTCACATTTAATAAATATAAAGCAAAAGAGGAGTTATATAAGTCGCATTTCTACGCTTTATATGCGAGTGCACATGTATAGACAATGGATAATTTTTCTTTCGTGTGTAATCTATACTCTACATGTCTCCTGTTTCCTCTTCTTTCAACACTTAGGAATTCCTGTCGTCACCGTTATACATTACCAGATATGTATAATTGTAATTTATGTAAACTTCGCCTTAAAATTGCTTAATTAAAAATTATTTAAACGTAACGATAGATTAAACAAAATATAATGCTAATTGCGTCGACCTCAGGTGAATACTAATAAAACAACAAATTATTCTTGCTTAAATTTATTTATAGCGACATTGAGAGTTACAAAAAAAATACCACTTAACGTATTACTTTGACATTTTAATTTGTCAAGACATTTTATACTATTTCCCGGTTGCAAGTAAGGCAGAATGCTTTAAGAAGTCGGGCGCGTCGTATCTACGAAATAACATTGTCACTAGCCTTTTGCGAACGATAATTTCATTGTTTATTATCTTACGCTCGGCAAGGCTAGCGTTAAAATTTCTTGTGCGTCGAAAGTTTTGTTTTATTTTATTGGCCTGTTCATGATAATGCTAAACGATGCTATAAAGAGCATTTACGTTTTATAAATATGTTTTTCTCTTCTCAATCATTTAATTAAGTATCCAAAACCTTTTGGTTGGCGTTACAATATCTTATCGCCTAATTGCGCTTTAGTCTTCACCGCCAATATTATATTTTGCGTTAGTCTTTTAACTAAAAGAAATTCACACTATTTTCTATTTGTTAGTGTAAGTTGCAATGATACGAAGGTAAGAGGTAAAGTGGACAAGTGCAATACGTCTGGGTAATATTTTTACATTCTCCAACTACTAAAAACGCCGCTCTGGAGGTTATAACTTCAAGTTTCAAACTTAATATCAACAATATATTTTATCATATATTTTTTTATAATACTTATTTAACTTAACATATTACGTGACACACTGTATATATATTATAAATGCATACTTGGTCGCCGGATATCGAAACGCCGCGTAAAACATTATTGAATAATCTGTATATGTACTTATATAGCATTCTTTGTACATCTGTATTAATACTTAATACAATAACCTAATTGCTTTTTCACAGTTACAAAATCGCTACTAATATGTATGTACATCTATGTTCTTGATGATCCTGTATATAGTTTTTATATTTTCATGTAAAACTAGTGTTAACCGACTAAACCTAATTCCATTCTTCATTCTTCACTGCGCCTGAGCAGTATTTTTGGATTCTTCAACTACTACAAATGCTGCACTAGAAGATATGGCTTCAAGTTTTAAATTAAATTTCAAGAATTAATGATTTACTATTATCTTTTTGTATTATAACCTCGTTTGACTTACCATATTCTGTAACACACTGCATATGTATCATACTCACAGCTTGTAACATTAGTGCTTAGTAGAGTTAACAAAAATTGTTTTTAAATCTTTATGCTTATGTAACATTCTTTCATCACTTTGTATATTCCTCTTTTTATGTATCACTCTGTATTTATTAAGTAATAGCCTCATTGCTTTGATATATTTATAAAATTGCTATTCAATATGTAGTTACATGTATTTTCTCAATCATCCTGTATATAGTTTTTATGGTTTAATGTAAAACATACTAACAATCGCTTATATAACATTCTTTGATCACTTTGTATATCCTTCTTTTTATGTATCACTCTGTATTTATTAAATAATAATCTCATAGCTTTGACATATTTATAAAATTACTATTCAGTATGTAGTTACATGTATTTTCTCAATCATCCTGTATATACTATTGCCTATGTAACATTCTTTGATCACTCTGTATATGCTTCTTTTCATTTACCGCTTTATATGCGCATAGTAATAATTGCTGTCTTATACTTATAAAATTGCCATTTAATATGTAGTTATACGTACATTCTCAATCATCCTGTATATAGTTTTTGTAGTTTTCTGTCAAACTAACACTAACTGCTTACTAAAACTACTATCTGATATGTATTTACTCCCAATAACTTATGCATATTTTCTCGATCATTCTGTATACTTCATGACTAGTTACATTAAAATTATGTATTTTTATAATTATTGCGTTTTATTTGTCATGTAAAATACAAAAAAATAGAGAAGAAAGCCTCAAAAAACAACGCAGGCAATCGAAATTCTAGATCGCCCAGTATACATATATGTTCCAGTTACCATCAAGCGTGGGACATCATAATTAAAATGGAAAAAGCCTCAAACAAGAACGCAGGCAACAACACATTCTCGAACACTCAGTATATATTACTATCTAAAATATATATATCACCTATATCTGTCCGTCAGAGAAAAGGCTTCCAAAAACAACGCAGGCAATAACAAATATATTCCCTACATTCTCGATCACTCAGTATACAAAAGCGGATATGAAACATTCCCCGAAATTTTATACCTCCTAATACATTTCAAATTTCCCGCCAAATCCATGCGCCTGATATCGTAAATATTCATAATATACCTCCTAATCCATTTTAAATTTCCCGCCATTACTGCGCCTGATACCTCCTATTAATATACCTCCTCGCACTCCTGCGATCCTGGTACGAAATCGACAATTTTCATTTTATACCTCCTAATACAATTCAAATTTCCCGCCAAAACAGCGGTCCTAATACCGCAAATATTCATATGTACCTCCTCCTAATACATTTCAAATTTCCCGCCAAAATGTGCGCCTGATACCTCCTACTAATACACCTCCTCGTACTCCTGATACAAAAGTGAAAAATTGTGAAAAATGTGCTAAATTTACAACTTTGTACCAGGATCGCAGCAAAGCGAGGAGGTATCAGGCGCACAGGGCGGGAAATTTGAATTTGTATTAGGAGGTATATCAGGAGCACGGTAATGGCGGGAAATTTGAAATGTATTAGGAGGAGGTATATATGAATATTTACGGTAACAGGCGCGATTTTGTACCAGGATCGCAGGAGTGCGAGGAGGTATATTAGTAGGAGGTATCAGGCGCAGTAATGGCGGGAAATTTRAAATGTATTAGGAGGTRTATTATGAATATTTACAGTATCAGGAGCGTTGATTTGGCGGGAAATTTGAAATGTATTAGGAGGTATAAAATGAAAATTGTCGATTTTGTACCAGGATCGCAGGGGTGCGAGGAGGTATCTTAGGAGGTATCAGGCGCACATTTGGCGGGAAATTTGAAATGTATTAGGAGGAGGTATATATGAATATTTACGGTTTTAGGAGTGCTGTTTTGGCGGGAGATTTGAATTGTATTAGGAGGTATAAAATGAAAATTGTCGATTTCGTACCAGGATCGCAGGAGTGCGAGGAGGTATATAAGTGGGGGTATCAGGCGCAATGTTTTGGTGGGAAATTTGAATTTTATTTAATACTTACGTGATTCTTATTTTCTATAGCACTTTTGGGAGGGGGTAACTATTAAATAAAATACTTTTACACATTTTAATACAATTTATTAAGATGAAAATTAAACATATACAGTGTTACAAAACGTATGTAAAGTATATAATGTAAATTTGGACATATACAAGAAATTTAACATATCTAATACGATGTGGATAGATTGTGCGTCGATTTTATTGTTGCATATACAGGATGTTACGAAAGATAGGCACTTATAAAATATAATCGTAAAATTTATAACATTTGAACATAGTTATAGCGGTACATACATATTTTAATATAATCTGAGACATAAATCAAACATATACAGAGTGTTACAAAACGTATCTAGCATATAAAATTAGAGAATTCGATTAGAAAGTAGAAAGTATTGTAACAATTACAAAATCTCGAATATTGGTTAAGCTTCTCTTATGAACTTGTGCGATCGGTTTCGCGATGCGACGCACGGTTTAGAAGTTACGGCGCCGGGCCACATCATGGGTGA
>SMLS01021457.1:0-13179 GCA_004785975.1 Popillia japonica | reverse complement strand
TTGTGTAACTATTTGGAAATGACTTATCTGTTCTCTCCCTCATAAATTTCCATTGATTGTTTTCGAACTTACACTCTATAATTTTATTATCAAAATCTTTAAGTGCAGAAGTATATTTCATTAATGCAAATGGAGCGTCTAACTGTCCAACATATAAGTGACCCACTTTTCTCGCCACAATTCTACAAACGAATAATTGTTGTAATAAATAACAAGATAAACAAACGGAATTACCCAGCGCCTTCTTCTTTTACAATCTTTAATCGGAAATCAACAGAATTCATTTCTAATGGTTTCCATTTAAGAACGCTATCACACCTGCCTGCTTTATACGGCTAAAAGACAAAATATAATAGTGGCAAACTAACTTAATAATCTGGTAGAATAAAATTACAATAGTTTTCTTTGTTTATATACATATTTGTAAGTATTTTTTACAATTGAAACTGAATTTAAAGTAAGTATAATGGGGACCTATCAATATATCATTCTAAACTGTACAGTGAACACACAAAATTAGCACGACCGTACATTGAATCGAGGTATGAACACAATTGTTTGAGTTTTGTTAATCAAAATTTGTCTATTAAAATCTAAAGAGACCATATCTCAATTACGTTACTTATAGTGTTTACTTTTATTATGTTGTTATTATGTGTATTATTAACTAAACAGTTATTACTGTATAGTAATTATAATACTATTAAGGCCACTTTCACCATGCTAGGATTCATACTTTTTCTATACTATTTTATAGAAACTAGAAAAAATATTCAGAGAAAGTATCATGTAAAGGCCACTTTACACCAAACCATACTAGATGCTATACTATTTTAAAAACTAGATCCTAAAACTAGATTGGCCAACATCCGAAAATAAATACAAGTTCAGTATATTATTGGAAACGAAGGTAGGTTATGTTGGTCAAGTTGGTAGAACTTAAAAGCTGTTTAGTAGCGCCATCATGTATTGATTTGTTGTACTCCCACCTAAAAAAGTAGTTAGAAAATTCTAGAATAGAATCTAGTAGGGATGGGTCGAATCTGTATGATTCGTATAAAAGATACGGATCTTTCATAAGAGTCGTACCATATGAATCACTGTAAAGTTGAAGATTCGTACCGATCTTGTACGATTTGTACGATATACGAATTGGTATTGCTGATACTGATTCGAGCGGTACGAATCTGTAGAAAGAATTGAATCGCCCATCCCTAATTTCATATGATATTTAAAATACCGACAAATAAACGGAAGGTTTGAACCCGTGTAGTATTCGAACTTTTATCTAACGCTTCTATTCTTTGTAGATTATGTCAAATCAGCGAAAACAGTGAACTTTAATTCAAGGCGTTGATATCTATTACATTGATATAGTTGCTATAAATGCTATGTTATAATATTTATTTTTAATTGTAAAGTGATATTATATAAGTTTTTGTATATCGCAGCCATAAAATTTATTATTTTAAGTAACAATAAATTAACAATCAAAACTGAAATAACATCATAATAGAATCATATCAAAAATTGGAATTATTTCAGTGATTAACATTGAATAAATAACATTACGAATGTAATAATAATACTATATGTATTTATAGAATTTGTAAAATGAGTCGAATCGCCTATCCTTAATCATTATCCGGATACTACGGTATGGATCACTGGTACGAATACGAATGTCCCTTTGATACTAATTCAAATGCAAACGGTACGAATGTGTAAAAAGAGTCCCTTCCCTCTACTCTAGCACGGATCATGATACGAATACTACGATACGGATCACTGGTACGAATCTCCCGTTGATACTGATTCGAGCGGTACGAATCTGTAACAAGATTCGAATCGCCCATCCCTAGAATCTATTTTACAAAAGTATAAATCTAGCATGGAGTAAAGTGGCCTTTACTGTAATAGTATACTCCTGCAGACGCAACAAATTATTCAATATAAGAAGTTATTTCCTTATCCCCCATTAGTAGCAACTTCCGCGCTAGCCCTAACACTCTATTCTAACTGTTACAACTGTACTATCATCTACGTTCTATTATTTCTTTATGTTTATGGAAACAATTGCAACAGACATCTTTGGTAAAAATCATTGGACTATTACAATTGCTACTACTATGCACGTTTCACTAACAACTAAATAAAGTAAACAATATCAAATTTGCTAAGAAACTTGTATCGTAATAAATTAAGGGGAAGTGAATACGTACCTCTTTTGCAGGCTGAAAAATTAACCCATCTGGCTCATGTGATAAAGTTTTTGCAAACTTTTCTCCTAACAGACTCTTTGCCTGCGTGACATGCCAGAAATCTTTCTTTCGTACACTAAACGGTTCCAATGATTTATTGATATAACCTGCTTCCATTGCTTGATGTCTAGGTTTAATTATTTCATTGTCTATACAAGATAACCTAGTAGGCTCAAAGGGCATCTTATCCACATCTTGCCCCTCAAACTTTATAATATCATAAGCTAAATAACGAGGTATATTTTCACCATTCACTTTGTCGATGACCATCTCCTGCACATGTAATACATATAAATAAAAGAATTGAATTAGTATATAATTTTACTTTACTCCGTCTATAAGAGTATTCTTCAAATGTCTATGAATATCTTTCCTATAAGGAAATCGTAAGCCGTTTACTTTAAAAATACTATGGTCACGATCAAATAAATACACTTCATCTTCTCCATCAATCAACATCATGTACCTAGCATAAAGACATAGTGTATTCAGCTAAGCACCATAGTTAGACAGATAAGCTCATTCATACCTTGTGCCGTCAGCTTTCCAAGAAACTCTGTACGGTTTTTGATGTAACAAAAGAATATTTTGCACATCCATTGAAACAGGTTGTGATCCTGGAAATCCACCTCTACAATATAAAATAGACTAGCTTTCTAATAGGAATAAATATAATGCATTTACTTTTTCCATTCACACATAGTTTGAACTTTTTTCTGCAATTGATATGCTCTAGGTTGTTCGTTAAAAACCTCTACCCCTGGAACTCCTTCCATGAATACAGGTACCTTGCCATTTTTCCTTTTATGCGGCTTCTTATTTGTATAACTACATAATAAATGTATGTTAAGTCGTATTGATGTACTAAAAATAAAACTTACGATGAAGAACTAGTTGAAGATTCATTAGAATCAAATGAATCTGTTGATTTAACAGAATCATAATCAGCTTCGTGGTTTTCACCATCTTCTATAATATAAAACACAGAATTAGCATAGACACCAAATCAATTATTACTTTATTATACTGAATACTTGAAAGTATACTCTTACACAATCGCCAATATTGTTTGGGTTTAGTTTCGTGTTTTGGGTATGATAAATCCGATAATTTTTCAATA
The DNA here is from genome assembly GCA_004785975.1 of Popillia japonica. NCBI lineage: Eukaryota > Metazoa > Arthropoda > Insecta > Coleoptera > Scarabaeidae > Popillia > Popillia japonica. The sequence goes on along the minus strand of SMLS01021457.1, from coordinate 9,798 downwards.
CGGCTAAAACCTTTACGATTATCGAACCTAGCTCTAAATTGCTATGTATTGTCAATAGCATAACTACTAACTAGATTCCAATTAAAAGTACAAACGCAATCCAATTTCGTTACGACTCTAAATTCGCAACTAGAAATCTCCCAGATTTACAATGAGTTTCAAAAGTTTCGATACAGATTGCAGGGGCTTTAGTAGACAGTCAAATGACTATTTACTGTGGCACTTGATGCAGTAAATTCAAACATCAGTTATATTTAAATTAGTTATCAAATTGAGAATTCCAAACTTCGGTCAATAATTATTGAAAGAACATATGTTCCATCCTTGTCTTTACGCAAAGCATTACATCATTACAGATATACAAAAGCGTTTGTGGTTTCGCAAATTGCTACTGAGAAACATCAAGGGTATTAGTTTTGTTGTTCAATGTTTTATTCTAAAATCAATCATCATGCGATTGTACCACATAAAAAAGATTCAGTTATCTAACAAGGGGAACGCCAGAGTTGTCCGACGCGGATTTGAGTGAATCTCAACTATGTGGCAGAGGTACCTTCCCTCAGTACCCAGGTACGAGCTTATATCCTAGCGCGCCCTGAGAAAATCAATGTTGTATAGCGCGTTGAATAAACGAAATTCATTACTTTATATCCGACAATATTAGTTTCTCAACATATGAACCTTGGTAGCACAGTGGATAACAATTACGCCTGCCACTCTGCTGGCTCACGTTCAATTCCTGCTAGTGCATCTTTTTTTCAATCTTATTGTGCACAATATTAACAATTTATTACATTTCATACAAATTATTTACAAATAATATTTTTCGGCGTGGTAATTTTATTATTATACATAAATTGGAAGCAAATCTGCGCTATGATTTGTATTTTTAAGTTCGAATATTAAAGTGCACTTGCTTGTCCTGCGGTTCATTTCTTACTTGCAGTTCGTTTCTTGTTTAGTATCAGTCCAAATAAATAAATTCCAAATGCACGTCATAATGCAGATTTGCTTCCAATTTATTTAATAATAAGCCACCAACGTGGCAGGCGTAGTTGTTATCCACTGGGTTACGAAGACTTGCTTGTTGAGAAACTAACATTATCGATATAACGGAAGGGATGTTTATTCAACGCGTTAAACAACGTTGATTTTCTCAGAAACTAGGGCGCGTTAGGATAAAAACTCGTACCTGATTACTAAAGGAAGGTTCCTCTATAAAATAGTTGAGATTCATTAAAATCCGTGTCGGACAACCCTAGTGTTCCCCTTGTAAATTATTAACCCTTTCGGTCACCATTTTTTTATTGCAACGAAAATGTTGCTGTTTGCACTAGCGATTACACATTTTTTTGAAAATTTTTGGTAGTGCATGATTAGCTCTACGTTCGTCCCCTTGCGAGTTAAATCGTGTAGTCATATGACTACACGACGTAGCCATATGGCTACGCCGTGACTGAATGGTAAAGTCGTAACTTAATAATAATTAGGTTTGGGGGCGTAGTATCCGAAAGAATGCAAGTTGCGCTCAGACTTGTAGAGAGGTTGTGTCAAAGGGAAGAGCTCAGCGTCAACCCCAAGAAAACAATAATGATCCCGTTCACTTGGAGAAGGAATTTGTCCGAACTCCGGTGCCCGGCCATCTTCGCCTCCAAGACACCAATATCCGGCGAGGCGAAATATCTGGGTGTGATCCTGGACGCCAAATTGACGTACAAGTCGCACATGTACCAGATGTGACAAACAAAGCGATGAGATCCTTCTGGGTCTGCAGAGCTATGTTTGGTAAAACGTGGGGATTGAAACCTGAAATGGTGTATTGGCTGTACACGAAGGTCATAGCGCCCTCCCTAACTTACGCTTCACTGGTCTGGTGGCACAAAGCCAACCTAGGGTATGCGGTAAGTACACTGAACAAAGTTCAGAGGATTGCTTGACTGGGCATCAAGGGGGCCATGTCTTCGACGCCGACGGCGGCCATGGAGGCCATACTTGGTCTCCGTCCGCTGCACCTGGCGTTGTGGTCAGAGGCTGCCCTGGGTGCTTACAGGTTAAAATGTAGTGGATGCAAAGACCTCACTGGTAGAACCGGTGACCATACGGGCATCTTCACCTACATCGAAAATACGGCACCACTGTCCGTTAGGCCGGACAGGATCCCGCCCGTCTTTAGTTTCACTAGGAACTACAAAGTAGTTATCCCCACCAGGGAGACTGCTATAACTGACATCCGCAAATGCAAGCTAGAGGTTCAACGTTGGTTTCTGGATGCCTCCAAAACGCCAAATGGCACGGGCATTGGAATCTGGAGGGACGAGGAGCCGCATGGTGAATCCATCAGCCTGGGGTCCTCTCCTTCCAGGCCGAAATTATAGCCATTCAGACGTGTGCGCAAGGAATTTTAACTTCCTCTTCACTTACTTCATTATCATCGCTGCTATGTTCTTGATTTAAAACTTCCTCAATAAAGCCTCTATAACAGGGATACACGAAGTAATGATATTACTATTCACTCACACAAATTAAAAATATTGTTTCTGGCTTCATAATACTAGGATCGTGCAAATTATTTTGTAGCCTCGCACTTAAAAGAAAATTATCTTCATAGATGTTCCTCTTACATTTGACAACTCATTCAGACACCAGTCGATCGTGGTCTTCATCAAAACCTATTTTTCCATCAATTTTCAATTATATGAGGTCTTGCAATTTTTTTGCCAAGTTTAGCCAACATGTTCATCGCTACTAGCACATTTACTTCATAAAAAACTCCAATATTCAAATACGTAATGTGCCCGTTACTAACAGGCATGGATAATGGAAATTTAAGGTAAGGATAATTTCTTGGTTCATTGGTTACAGTACCGACGTGGAATTCAGTGGTGGAAATAATTAAAAGGTTTCTTTTGTGCTGTTAGGTGTTTATCCCAAGTTCTTAAATTCGTTTCAAAAGTTTTAAATGTCATCAATGCACGACGATTGGCAACATAATATATGTCCAACGTAAGCAGTGTATTTGAAACATCTTGGGTTTTTCCAATTATTATTAATTAACTTTGCTCAGTTACTACCATTTTAACGCACACCAACACAATTAATTAACACAAAAAAGTTGTTTTGTCAGCATTAAAGATTTATATCATAATCTTTCATAAAACCACTAAGACTGCAACCATACCTTAAATTCCTACTAATTTACATAGCACTTTCACCATGAATATTACTACACTTGTATGGCGTTTTTTAAAACGGTGTAACCAACCTGCAGTACACTTAAATTCTTCTGCTTTAGCTTGAAGAACAGAAGCGCTCTACGATAAATTATTGACGCGTTGACACGTCCAACCACTTCTTTCCATGGGTGTACGTAATAGCCTGACACTTTTGTTTCATTCTAATGCGACAATTATATTTTTTATCACGGTAGATACGGTTTTTGACGACATTTAGCAGATTAAATATTCGATTGATTTTTATCACTTTGTACTATATTTATTTGCTCTTCAACTTACGATGCGTTGCCCCGCTGGTCAATACAAGTACAGGCGAACCTCAACTTGCAAACATCGTAACTTATGAACATTCGAAGTAACGAACAACCAAAATTGATACCGCTTATTGAACTAACGAACATATTCTCTTGCTCTTGCGAACGCATGTTCAGTAATTCCCCGTTTTAACAGAAACGTGCACGTACTACCTACGTCAGTATCTGCGCATAAAATTGATGTGCATGTTAGATACACTGCATCCGAAAGTGTGTTACATAGGAGTCTAGTATAAGCAACTTTTACTGTATCTTCTCGAAAACAAAACAAGGCAAGGCATTGTGATTTTCAAATTTGCATTATTAAGCATTTTAAGATATTTTGAAACACCATATACATATACTCTAAAAATGACAAGAAATATGGATTGTTATCTAATTACCGACTAGTAGCGCAGTGCCTAATACACTCGCTATTTACTCCGGCGGTACCGAGGTTCGAATACCGGTATGTTGTTTCTGAATTTAGTTTTCTGTAGTTTCCCAAATTCCGTGGTAAATGCGTTAAGACAAGACCTTAAGTCGGGCTACAACCGCAGGCGTAATAATAAGTCATGGCCAGCCGATTCTCCCTCCCCCTGACGTAAGCTATTGGGGGATGTGAAGGCATGGATTGTTATATGCTTATTATTAAAATAATGTTAAACAAAATTTTGTTAGAATTAACAAAAAATAATATGCCTATGGCAACACAGTATTGTAGTTATTTATTACAATTTGTGTTAAAAATAGTGCTTAAGAAATTGTAAAATCTAAATATAGAAATATACTATCTTTAAAGTGCTATAAATTTATTTAAAAATATATACTAACCGTAACACCAGTCTGGTAATGAAGGGGCTGGAGGCACCTCATTTACGTCATCATATCTTCGATATAATTCTTCTAAATAATCTTGTTTATATATACCTGGGGCCCTAAAAAAAATATACGTATACAGTTTACATGTTGCCTGTAGCTCGCACGCAAGTCGATGCGGCCTATAACGTGGCAGATTGAAAGGCTGGTCGCAATATCGTCGTTGCCAAAAATTTCGGCATGCTTTAAAAAACTGGCAAGCCTAAGGACCGTGTCTCCGATGCAGCAGAACGCACGGACCGCGCCACCGAAGCAATCAGGAAAGACTTTCTCCCTTTTTGTTTCCGATACCAAAACTGACAAAACGGTACCAGTAAAACCGGATTCACAATTAATGGGAACGTGAACGCAAACGTAGAAGTGTTCGCGAACATGAATCTTAAAAAAGATGAGCTATCTTCATTTAATGATTCCCTTCACAATAACGTAAACGACGACGACAACACGTAAACATGAATGTTGACCAAGTTTTAACTTTGGCGTTCACGTCTGCGAGTGCGCATGTGTGGCGTAAGTATTTGAAGTAGTTTTATGTAGGTGATATGTCAAAATACCGTAAACAAAGACGATTAATTATGCATGGTACTTAACGTTGACATTCGCGCAGTAGTTAACGTTCGTATGTATATACAAATTTGCGTTAATTGTGAATCCGCCTTAAAACTTATCAGCTACCCTACAGTAGCAAAGGGGCAACTGACTGCAACAACGCAGGTAGCAGAAAAACTTCCCAAACAGGGCGTATAAACGACGCAGAATCCCGCAAAGATGCCAGATACAAGTAAACTGCAGAAATCTGGACCAAAGTCAAAATGAAACCCGTCTGGGGCAAAACAACAAAACCCTTCATCTTTCGAGAAGGTCGTCGCTAAACCTCAAGAGGCGGAAGTCGTTGGCAAAGGCGAACAAGAAATTGCGAAAATCAGTAACCAGGCTCCTAAGAGTAAAATTGAAGAACCCACAAGTTCTGTCTCAAAGGACAACTCAATACAGAAAGCACTTTTTAGCAAGCCGTCCGAAAAGCTGGAAGGAGGAAACTGATTGAATTCAACTGTCCAAAACAGAAACTTAATTTTCTGATGGAAATAATGAAATAATTTCGGACCACAAAATGCACGACGACAAAAGGTCACCTGGAACGCACAGGAAATCCGGAAGGAGAACCGACGAACTATGGCACGTTCATATCTGTAGATCTGAACAGTCAACACTGGTTTCTGGTACTCCAACGTGACCAATGTGAAGCGAAACCGCAATTCTTTCACCTACTGTAAGTATAAACTCATATCAGACGAACAGCGGTAGGCGTCGTGAACGAATTCTGGAAAAAACTCAACCAAACATACTTCGAGAAAGATCGCGTCAACAGCAATCCGGAGATGAGTAGCGCAATTACGTACCAATCCTCAAACCATCAAAGATTTTGTGTTCTTTGATTTTAGTTATCCAACATCCAAGAGATCCAGGAAGAAGAATGCAAGTTGCCCACAAAACCGACACTCGAGGACCACAAGAAAATATAACGTAGTAGTAATACAAATTAATAAATACATGTTTATTAATTACATACGACATACATTACTACTCCCTCTGTTCCATAATATTTGTCACATTTAGTAATTATTATTTGGATTCTTGAAAATACTTGTTTAATGTATAAGAATCTCTCCCATTATCTATACCTATACCATATTTTTTATTATTATTAAGTGATAATACACTTCAAACAAATAGCTGTTCCATTGTCAACTGCCGCAACACATATGAATTCATAATTGTCAAAAATACAACTGCTAGCACAGCATATTTGAAATTTTTCCATGTATCTCCAAACCGCTCGGGATTTCTTCAATTAGTTATTATTATTATATTTCAATAGTTAGCAAAATACAAAACTGTTAATCCTACTGTTTAAGATCTCTGCTGTGAAGTTTAAATTCTGGAAATGTAGGTATGTGTATATATACATATTTAAATAACTTTCTCTTACAACTAATTGCAATTAAGCAACCAAAATGTCTTCGATCTTATATCCTATCTATGAAATAAGGTATGCATAATCCAAAATATACTTTTACTCTATTCTACTAACATTATAGTATGCTGATTATTGCTATTTATTTGTTTAAAATGTTTAAAATCTATTGATCTTTAAAAATACCGTAAATTAAAGAAAATGCACTTAAATGTATATAAGGTGATCAACACCGCCTCAAGTTCCATACATACATATTTGGTTAATTTTTTTACAATGATTTTTGTTGTAAAAATTAAAAATTATTGGAGGTGCTGCTATATAACACACCCAAGCTTTCAGAAACTAGAAGGTGCCTCTACTTCCTTGTAAAAGTAATATCTCTGTAATGCTAAAAAACCTATAAAAACCACTTTTTCTATAACCCACCATGATTCTCCGTTAATGTTGCATTTGCTTAACTTTACAAGTAGCCATAGAGAATATAATAATACATACTAGAAATTAACAACATCTCTCTTATAAAAGCGACAACTATTTTGGGAGAAAATATGAAGCCTAAATATGACAAGTAGGAATAGAAGGAGTATTTAATATTTGCGAATATCATTATTATAAAATAATAACTCACCTAACTTTAGCAAACATTTCAAGAGCTATTTCTAAACTACAATCCATTTTTTCTACTAAGTATGAAACAATCAAAAATCCAGTTCTATTAAATCCATGGGTGCAATGCACTGCTATACAATCTAATGGATGTTTAGATATAAATGTATGAACTAAAGACACAAATGTCACTGTTTGATCAGGAGTTGGAGTTTCACCATGTCCACGACATTGAAATTTCACATATTTACAATCACGTTCTTCAATTTCCTGTTTATTGTAAAATCTTGTAGTATTTGTAAGATCAATCCATAAACCCAGTTTTATCTTCAAAATAGAAATCACATTCAGAAATGATGACATACTTATATCATACATTCTTACCTTCTTAGATTTACATACATCAAAAAGCATTTTTGGGGGAAATCGACAGTCTGGAGGAACTTGGCTATCAAAATTTGAGTTTAATGGTGTTTTAAGAGCCATAAATTTGCCAACTATTAAATCAGATGCTTTTCTTGGACAATGCAACCAACGACTGGGAACAGGTCCTCTGCTATGACCTGACTTACTCATTTTTACTATTTCTTTGTAAATGAGGATAGAACCGTGAAAAATATATTACTTTTCTAACTAAATTACCTACAGTAAAAGAAAATCGTATCTATATGACATCAAAATTAGCATTTTTGTGAAATATTATGCTTAATTGATTGAACATAACCACACATTTCAAACCTTATTTTCTACAACTAACAAATGTCATACTTTTATCTCCGATTTTCTTCACAAATCACAGCCACATCTCATCACAGGTTAATAGCATAGAAAAAATGAAAATCAAATGATAAAAATTAATCAGGATATATAGATCAAATGATATTCAGTGCTATCCAATGTGTTTTCACGTTTTCACAAATCAGGAGCAACAAATACGAACGTGAATAAATTGGAATAAACGGGCACGACGGGCACTGACAAGCACCAAACAAAATTCAAACAAGCAAAAGCAGTCAGCAGTCAATCACTTGTCAATGCGGTCAATGCGACCGATGCCAATGCACGAATATGAATATAATTCTTAGTTCCGGCTAAATAATAGGTGGCATTGGAGAGAAATATGCTTATTGAATTTGACTTTATCGGAGAAATTTATACTTTGCTTCATGGAGCACCACAAGGATAGCAAATTTATAAACTAAGTGCAAGTCCTAATAGATGGCAGCACATCTACGTTTAAAATTCGTTCATTGAAAATCGGAAAACAAATTAGCTAATATATTTCGATATTATGTTCAATGATATGAGAACTATAGCGTAGTAAACATACACGCAAACTATTGGATTCTTCCCCTGCTACCATTGATTAGGTAAATATATAACTACATAGATAGCAGAAGTCGTATACCCCGCTATATGAAATGTTACTCCAATATGGGGAATTGCACGACGGGAAAAAGTAACATCTGCGCAGGCAATACCCATAGCATTTCTGTAATCTTGGTGGTGTATTTCCCAGTGTATACCAAAACATAATTTTAAAACTGTTTTGATATCTTGTCCTTGGTGCAGTTTGATGAGTCGTTAATGATGCGAAAAAATCCCTTTTTGGAAGAATTTGTACATTACATAATATCCAATAGTTGAGTGTGGGCTTTCACGACCGTAATCCATAGTAGATGTTTTTTTCGGGTCTTGTCGCGTAGATAACTATTCACTGTCTTGACGTTTCGCTGATTGTGCTATCAGCTTCGTCAGAAGTTTTCTAAACACTTGTGCAGTCTCCCGAAAAAAACATACCTACTACATAATATCCAAATTAATGCAAAGTAATTCGATTTTGCCAGGATTAGAACATTATATTTATGACCATGCCGTTGAAGAGACATTGCACAGGCGTTAATTAATACAACATACATAGCTGCTTATTGTGCTAACATTCGGTGGCATACTTGGGCCAAACAACAACCTCTTAAAATGAAGGGAAAATCTACGAGACAAAAGTTAACAAAGTTTATTTTATTCGCTCATCAATAAATACTTTACACAATGCAATCTTCTTTCTATCTCTTCAAATCCTAAATTAGTTAAAAATACCGTAGGTACTTACTATAATAAGCATACATTAAAAACGCTTTTGAAACCTATTATTATAGAATTTGGGGTAAAGAGATTATATTCCCTAATATGCGTTAAAGTACATACACGCTTCCTGGCATACTCGATATACCTGTGGTTAGGCTACCAAAATAACTGTACGGTTGTATAATTGCCTGCGCAGATGTTACTTTTTCCCGTCGTGCACTTTCCCATATTGGTGTACTAAATTGCACCGGCTTCTGCTATCTAGTTATCAATGCCTGCTACACGAGTTTGAGTTTATTTGGAATAGTTGTATGTGGTTGTATCGACAATGTGAATTGCCACTGTAATTCAGTCTTTGGTAGATAATGGTCGTATTCATTTTCATTCATTTCAATCAGGAAAGTATTTGAAGGCATGGTCACACGCTGCGCTGCAGTAAATGTAGCGGTGCAGCGAACTATCCTGGAAATCACGGCTTAGTTTTAGACCGTCAAGGGGGAGAAGTGTGCAGCGCGGGTGTTTGAAGGGGCTCGTAGAGCACGTTCGTTACGCGAACAACGCGCGCACTAGCCGATAAAATGTTCGGAAACCGATCTTCAAACAGAATAGCGCGAACATGACCTGTGAATATGACCAAACATGACGCAGCAAACTTAACGTGTAAAACGACTATTGTGTCACTGTTAAAATGGGCAATGTCCAGGATACACAGATAGAGGTATGC
>SMLS01021452.1:0-43369 GCA_004785975.1 Popillia japonica | reverse complement strand
ATCTACATCTGACAAGATTGTCGAAAAAATACTGAAGAAATTCGCACTAGCTAAACGCTTCTGCCTAATTTGGTCAAAAAATTCCGACCTTTTCTTGGTTTTTGCAATTTATACGTCACAGAGTATATTTTATTTATTTACTTAATAGAGATGTACCAACCTCTGGGGCCCATATGTTCAAATAAAGGCAATCTTCGTTTTGATTCTCCAGCATCGGCAGTTGAGGACATGGTGGTGGGTGGTTTGAGGCGTCTAGTGTGCCGTTCCATCCGAGGTGTTTTTGCGGCGGTGTAAACCGTAAATTGTTGATGGGGGGTGCCGCGTATGGGACGCCGAAGAAGGCGTCGATCCTGAAGGTCTCTCCGGTGATTTTAAACTGAAACAATACCGATTTAAAACCAGATTTAATTTTAGACCCGAGTTACCCCCGTTAATAATCCCTGCTCTAATCGAACTGTCGGCCGTCTTTCCGAATATTGCGCCGAGATTAGCGACAATCTAATTAGGAGAATTGTTAATGTATAGAACATATTTCGAACGAGTTTTTTGCACGAAAACCAAGTTAAAATAGTCGGCATAATAATGATTGTGCGTAAATATCCGGTGTATTCATTATTTAACTTCCGGTTTACATTTAACGTGTCGTGTTATTATAATGCAAGGTAGAGGAGGAGTTTATTTCGATTACTTGCGATTGTCCTGAAAAATCTGAAATAGGCCGGGCGAAATACTATCCAGATATGCGACATATGGTGTATCTAGAATAAATGACGTAGTTTTATGTCCATATAAAGAACGAAGTGGCACAATTAATTTTAAAAGTCGATGATTGCGTTAGGTTTTTTGTACATATATGGTGATCCCTGTTTGCGAGGTTTTATTCCATCTCCTACAATATCAAAGTGGGCACCTCTATCTCGATTGTGGTTGATCGGAATCCGCAATTCAAAATCGCCTTATTAATAATTTCGCGTTTGAAAAGTGTAGTACTGTATCACGGACCGTAACCGCTAGGCGGTGATTTTTAAGTGCGACAAAAACGTGTTCGAAATTTCGTTAACGCAACGAAACCGAAATACCTTTATACACCCAACATTTTTACATACTTCGAACTTGGTAATGAACTACTTTAAAAGATATAAACATCAAGTAAAGAAGGGACAATATCAGAGGAAACGTGGGGTTAGAATTGAAGACAATCTATAAACAACTTGGGCTATGCTAATAATAGCTCTAATATATCTTTAGCTTCACACTCGTTTTAGTCGCCATTCTATCATTTCATTGAAAACTTCTTTTAAGGTACAATGTGTGCTACATGTGCGTGAAATCTACTCGAATACGATTCGTCCTATTTCGAAATTTTTTTTGAAAACGAGGAAACGTGTGGTAAGTTTTTCTGTCCATATACTTTTTATCCCAACAGATTTTGTATTGATGTTTTACACACTTGCGTTCAACAACATTGGGATTTCCTAGATTTATTCCGATGATCACCTTTTTTTTGCAGTTCTAGATCTTTCCTCAAAAGCCGGCAATACGCGGCGATTTTAATGAAATTGACTCATCTTATTGTTAGTACATATAATGTGCATCTTTTTTCCTGTAAGGCGTCGTCTGCATCCTGTCTGCATTTTTATCACCGCCCGAAGAAGATTAAAACTGTCAATATTCCCCGTAGACGTTTATACAAGAAAAGTAGCGCTAAAATTAGTATTCAAACGATGATATTTCTTTATTTTCACCGTCTCAAGGCCAGAGTTCGATCAATTATTCTTTTATCCGGCGCGAGTTAACGCTGCAACGGACCCCGAACAATCAAGTTATTGTTTGGCAGCAGAGACAGTCTGTAAACGAACTTTAATTGTGATTGGTGTAAATTACAATTAAGATTATTTATCTTGCGTGTTGCAACTCTGTGGTTTCTTATCTTGTTTGTGCCGTTTCTCGGTAAGTTCGTTTCCCCGAGGTAGGCAACCAAATATGCAAGCGCAATATTTAAATAAGTTTAATTTCATATTAATAGTTTGTAATTAATTTTAAATTATAATTTTAAATATTAATCCTGCATTCCACTCATTCAATTTACCCATGACCTAATCGCTCTATTTATTCTGTGTATGTATCTTGAGATAACAAAACAAACAATGATGCAGACGTACAAACACAAAACGGTATCGATTGAAAAGCAAATCTTGATATGTATGTTAATTCTTCGGATTTTTGCAGAAATATTCGCAAATAAGTGGAGAGAGTGGCAAGATAAAACTTCAAAGCAATGGCAGACCTAGGCGGAGTTTACATTGGACTCGGGCAATCAGTGCGTTGTCGAAGCCTGGACGAGTACAACGACGTGGACGAGGTAGACGAAATGGTAGCGACGGAACGTGAATTGGCCGAGGATGCCCAATGGAAGAAGATACAACAGAACACCTTCACTAGATGGGCGAACGAACATTTGAAGACGGTCGAGAAACACATAGGGAATCTGGAAACGGATCTGTGCGACGGTTTGCGTTTGATAACGTTAATCGAGGTACTCTCCGGTAAAAGGTTACCGAAACACAACAAGAAACCGTCGTTTCGGTCGCAGAAATTAGAAAATGTATCCGTAGCCCTCAAGTTCTTACAGGAGGACGAGGGAATACGTATCGTTAATATCGGTGAGTCTTTTCGAGAATTTCTTTTAAAAATATGTTGCGTTTGCATTTTATGTTTTTGTTTGGTGGGGGGACCCGCCAAAAAAGATCTAGTTTACAAAATTTTGTTTTTAATCAATTTCGGGCTAAAAAATCATCTTATCAACGCTTACGGAGTAGGTAAATACATAAGTGGGTAACGATGTTTATTTTTCTTTCACTTATCTCTCCCTCCCGTAGAATATTTCCATGTAGGTAAAATATTATCGTGTATATCGCATTTTAAACAAACCAAATCACCTTTATTTATGGAAGGAATTACTCATTCTTCCATTTACACGTATTAATTAGATTGGGATTCGATGAGATTTCAAAATTTCAAACGCATTCCCATTGACTTCCGTAGTTTGTGTTCGAGGATTAAATAAATAAAACCGATATAAACTCAATACAGAGTTGATTAGATTTTTTACGATGCACGGCAGCGATAAGGAAATTTATTGAGATATTAGGCTTTACTTAATAATTATTTTTAGAGATGATATGGAGTAGGCATTGATATTCGCGCCAATAAAAAAATGCAAGTTTGCCGAATTAAACCTGACTCATATAAGTATCGCTTAAACTGCAATTATCGAATAAAATTTTTATACAAACGGGAATAGATGCTAACAACGTAAAATCAAACCACATTCAAGGTTAGCATTCTTTTCCAACACAATACGCCCGCCAAAATCAACCTGTTTTACCGCTTGTTTCCGTCTAAATTGATGATGCACGTTTTTGTTTATATATTAAATTAGTAGGCTTTACTATTTTGAAAAGGAGATCGCGAAAAGAAGTACATTCCGCAGACAAGGTTACGCTGTTTCTGCATCGCTGCTTGTGAATTTACCACACATATACGTAACATCCCAACAAGCTCACAATCGTTTCACTTTCATCAAGAAAATTATCTTAAGTTGCAAAATCCTACAGTCCTGGACTAAATTAAAGGGCACCGAAATTTAAATTAATTCGGTTGAAAACGAGCCTGAAGAACCGCACACGCATATATACATACATACATTACACGTGTTTTGCGGGATTCAATTAATTCCGCCGCTTTATAATCTTGCAAGGAAGTTGATAACAGTTCATTATGCCAACATCCTGAAATTATTTCCATTTTATCTAAACCACGATAAATGCGAATAGGTAGTTTGGGCGCTATAGTTTCTTCAACATCCGTACAAGAGGCGGACTTTTAAAGAAAACACAACAGTCACATACTTATACATACGTATAAGAACCACGTTCCTCGACAATGACGTCATGCTCTTTTCTGACTGCGAGTAATCTTGATCTCTCTCGAACGTTTTCTACCTTTTTAAAAACATAGTTTTTTAACCACCTGTTACTGCATATCGCTTCGTAATGAGCTGATTCAGTCTCGTGTTTCACCGAAACGTGATGTCACCACTTTGTAATTGTTATAAGTGGGTGCATTGATTACGATACCCCAGTTAATCATCACATATTCGCGTATATCCTCTTTTACATGTTAAGAAAGAAAAAACACTAAATAATCCTTCTAGTAATTCAGGAGAAAACACGTCCGAGCGCGAATTAATACCTTGTGTAATATTTATTTATAGAGTTGGCTAAATAAAGACTAATTTATTTAAACGAACGTAAAAAAAGGAAAATAAAGAACGACGTTGTTAATCACCCGGTGAGACCACCGAGAGACCCAGCCAGGTTAAAACGATTTTAGAAAAAGTATGACAAGGACACTTACATCAGCACGTTGAATAATAAATAAACCATATACAGTAAATAATTTAAATATTAGGTGTTGCATACAGTCGCAGTCGGAAATATTCGACCGCGCAAGATGTGAATGCCCCCTTTTTAAATTAATCCTAATCAAAATGACCCTCGCAATTAGGATTCTGACCGTTTTACGTTAAAATCTAACTAAACCATGTATACAGGCACGTTCAAACGTACTATTACAATTAAACGTAATTATCATATTTGCGCTGATTGAGTAATTCAGATAAGGAGAAGAGAAAAAAACGTGAGAGGTTAATGAAAGTAAATTAATTCTGTATTCCATAAAGGTTAGACGGAATTAAAAGGAGTACGATATACTATTATCCATTCTAGATGGTAAAATACATGTATATAACGAGTAACTAGGTCCGCAGCGACTGTATATATAGAGGCACGGTAGACGTGAAGATACTAAACTACGTGTTGTATATACATATATACCAGTTTAACCATATAAAGAAAACCGGCTTTCTAGATGCATGTTGTCTCGCAAGTTACTTTAAAAAAGCCTTACCTCGCTGTTATGCAATATTATTCTCACAGGCGGAACATTTTCATGATTATGTATTGGAAAGAAATAAAACGATACATTTTTTAATTACCCCCGATTCTAATTTCTCCTCTTTCTCTCTTCTAGATTCCACGCACATAGTCGATTGTAAATTAAAACTAATATTAGGATTAATATGGACGCTCATATTACACTACTCGATATCCTTACCTATGTGGGAAGGCGAGGACGACTCATCTTCCGGCGGCCAAGGGCCCACGCCCAAACAAAGGTAACCGTCGCTTCCGAAAATAATCAATTTTAATTTCATTTCCAACCAACAGATTAATGAATTGGATTCAAAGTAAAGTGTCCGATCTGCCAATCACGAATTTCACCACCGATTGGAACAGCGGCAAGGCCGTTGGTGCTCTCGTAGATGCTGTGGCCCCCGGATTATGTCCGGATTGGCAAGTAAGCGTCCCCGAACCCCCATTCCAGATCGTATCGAATTATTATTATTTTTTTAATTAAAGGATTGGGATCCTAAAGATTCGGTTCAAAACGCCTCGGAGGCGATGGGTTTGGCCGATGACTGGCTGAACGTGCCCCAATTGATAACACCCGAAGAAATCGTCAATCCAAACGTGGACGAGCAATCCATGATGACGTATTTGTCGCAATATCCCAACGCTAAATTGAAATCGGGGGCACCGTTGAGGCCTAGAACGAACCCGAATAGGTAAAATAGAATTAGTTCTATTTTTAATCGATTCCCCCCTACCTAAATGACTGTCATGTATGGGAAATAGAAGAAGATGCATGCAACATAATTTTAACCCCCTTTTTTAATAATTAAATTTTTTAATGGTTGTAATATATCGAACTAACCCCGTATATACATACATATATCTACACACTTAATTCTATTGTTTCCGCTAGAATGAACCCATTGAGTGCATTGTAACGGAATTAAAACAGAATGCTAAATACCAGAGAATTAAAACGAACATGACAGGCATTTAGACGCTAAAGAATGCAATTCGAACACCATAAAAATACGATTGTGTAGTTTTTACGAATGTAGAGCATAGAATCTGATCGAAAACGGTTATATAAATACTCTAATAATTTTATTTCTTGCATTCAGTATACCACCGCCTAGGTAAGTCGAGAAAATGTAAGAAACGAACTAATACTGTTTTAGATTTTTTTCCGTATTTTGTCTCCATTCAAACTAACAAATTGTGTTTGATTCAAACAAATTTAGTTCTAGATTTAGATTGACATGCATGTAGTCAGCGCAGATTTTCTTGCATGATCACACCCAGCTTCAAGCAAAGAGAGAGATAATATCATCCGTTTAAAATTATTTTTAGAGTTCGCGTGTACGGCCCTGGAATAGAACCCACAGGTCCGGTAGCAGGTGCTCCTGCTAATTTCACCGTGGAAACCTTTTCGGCCGGTAGAGGCCAGGTAGATGTTGCCGTGGAGAATCCGAAAGGTCAACGCGAACCTGTCGAAGTTAGATTCAACAACGATAGAAATTTGACGTATTCAGTAGCTTACACGCCTAAGCTAGAGGGGCCGCATAAAGTTACCGTTAAATTTTCCGGGAGGGAAGTCCCGAAGAGTCCTTACGTCGTTCAAGTGGAAGGACATGCCGGGGATCCTACTAAAGTAACCGCCTCTGGACCAGGGTTGCAACCGGATGGTGCCTGTATTAATAGGCCGACGTATTTTGATATATACACGAAAGGTACCACCAATTTTTCTTTTCCTCCTTCTTCTTGATGGTTAATTTTTCGTAGATGCTGGGAAAGGTGTGCCGGAAGTGATAATACTCGACCCGCAAGCTAACAAGCACAGTGTGCCTGTGACGGTGAGGCAGACTTCTCCTGATATATGGAGATGCGAATACGTTTCATCCACTGTTGGGTTACATTCCGTTAACGTCTTCTTCGCTGGCCAATCCATTCCGAACAGTCCTTTTGGAGTTAGGATATCACCAGGTAACCTCTTCATAAAATTAAATTAAATTCGATTTTAAACGTTTTCTGTGATTCAACAGTTTCGGACTCCAAAAAAGTGCGAGCTAGCGGGAGAGGTCTACAACCCGCCGGCGTTAGAGTCAAGGATGACGCCGATTTTAAGATCCACACGGACGGAGCCGGGGAGGGCCAACCTGATGTGCAAATTATAGGACCAGGCGGAGCTAAAATTCCGTGCAAATTACAAAAAATTGACGCAACGACTTACTACGCAGTTTACAACCCAACGAAGGAAGGACGGCATGTTGTTATGGTGACTTTCGCCGGGCAGGAGATTCACAAATCACCATTCGAGATAAACGTGGGTCCTTATAAGGAGACTCTAATTCGAGCGTACGGTCCTGGGTTGCAAGGGGGTGTCGTGAATTATCCTGCGTTATTCACCGTTGAAACTAACGGAGAAACTGGAGCTTTAGGTTTTAGCATACAAGGTCCTTCCCAAGCTAAGATAGAATGTCACGATAACGGTGACGGGTCCGCTGACGTTAAATACTACCCAACAGCCCCCGGCGAGTACGCGGTACACATCCTCTGCGATAACGAAGACATTCCGAAAAGCCCTTATATCTCCCAAATTCTACCGAATACCGATTACTACCCGGATAAGGTCCAAGTATACGGACAGGGGATCGAGCCTGCTGGCATCCAGAAAGGGTTGCCGGCGAAATTCATCGTCGATACCCGGAAAGCCGGTTCAGCTCCTTTAGACGTGAAAGTATTCGATTCGAATTTGAACGGAATCGAATGCAAATTGAATCAGAGACCTGACGGCACCATCGAAGGCACGTACGTTCCGAAGAGCGGGAATAAACATACAATTCAAGTTAATTATGGTGGAGTCGCCACTAAAAACTCGCCTTACCGCGTGCACGTCTCCGAGCCGCTGGATGTTTCGAAGGTGCAAGTTTTCGGGCCCGGTTTGAAAGACGGCGTTAAGGCTAACGTCCCGCACCATTTTAATATCGACGCGAGGTGAGGTTTGCGTTTAATTCTCGAATTGATTTAATTGAATTTAAATGAATTTTTAGGGAAGCTGGCGTAGCTGAGTTGGAAGTGCTGTTAAGAAATGAAGATACTAAACAATTAGTTCCTATCAACGTGACTGACAACGAAGACGGGACGTATATTGTAGATTATGAGACCTCGAATCCCGGCAAGCATTCCTGCACTTTAAGATATGGTGGAACGAAAGTGCCCAGCACCCCGGTCGTGTTTCAAATTAGCCCTAACGTTGATGTTTCTAAGATAAAAGTGGATGGATTAGAACCAAGTGAGTACCGCCTTGAATATAAAACACCTACAGATTGTATCTCCCGCGATTTAATATTGTAATACTTGATTATACTTGAACATATCTGGTTTTAATATTATTTAGCGGCACCTGTAAATAGTTTACAACAATTTAGAGTGATAACTCAAGACGCTGGTAAGGCAGAATTCGCCATATCGATAACGAGCCCGTCCGGAAGTAAAGTGAAAGCCCACGTTATCCCGACACACGAAGGTTACCTAGTTAATTTCACGCCAACCCAACTAGGAGAATACCTATTGGGGATATCTTTCGGTGGCGAGCCCATATCGAGGAAACCGTACAGGTTAACTTGTTTGACTGGAAGCGATCCTCTGAAAGTGAAAGCGTCAGGTCCTGGTTTGCACAGAGGAATTGTGAATAGGCCAGCTGAGTTTATGATAGATACCAGAGGAGCTGGTCAAGGTGGGTTGGGCGTTACGGTCGAGGGACCATGCGAAGCCGCCATAAACTGCAGAGATAACGGCGATGGCACGTGTTCCGTAGCTTATCTGCCGACTGAAATAGGTGATTATGGAATAAATATAACGTTTAATGATCAACATATACCTGGTAGTCCTTTTCAAGCGATTATCGTCCCAGAAGTTGACATGAATAAGATTAAAGTATCTGGCAGTGGGATACAGTTACATGGTAAAATAGTGTGCGTTGCATTCTCAGAATCGTGTTTTTATTTATCAAGCTACAAAAACTACTAATTACCGAAATTCCTAACTTAAACCCCAAATGGATGAAACGTAAATATTGTAATGAATTAACAAGCATTTATTTTGTGCCTTCGTTCGCTTCTTATTCTATATTTTTTTTGCATTGTTTGTAGTTTTATTATAATTTTGTGTTATGTATTTAGAAATATTTAATTTCCTTAATTTACCAAACCGAAAAATTACATTCCGATCAATTTTAGGTGTTTTTATCGATTCCCCGACTGATTTCTTTGTCGATACTCGCGGTTTACCCGCAACTGGAGACGACAGCAAAGTAACTTGCACGATAACGAACCCCTCGGGTGAGCAAATCGAGAAACTGGTTACCCCCCTAACCGACGGCACATACAAAGTAACCTACACCCCATTCGAAGAAGGCAGACACACAATCGACATATTCTACGACAATATGCCCGTACCGGGTTCCCCATTCACCGTTAACGTGAGGAGGGAGTGCGATGCTAAGAAAGTCCGAGCCTTCGGCGCCGGACTAGAGCAGGGATACGTGAATAAACCCAACGTATTCACCGTCGAAACGAAAGGAGCCGGCGTTGGGGGTTTAGGTTTAGCAATCGAAGGTCCATCCGAGGCTAAAATGACCTGCAAGGATAATAGAGATGGTTCCTGCTCTGTCGAATACGTTCCAACCGAAGCGGGTGAATACGATGTATCGATCAAATTCGCCGACAATCACATACCAGGATCGCCGTTTAAAGTCCAAGTCGATCATGACGTCGATATTAACTCCGTGAAAGCCTACGGACCTGGATTGGATCCGACGAAATGCCGCGCTGGCGTGCCTACTAGATTTATAATAGATGCTTCGAAATCTGTCAGGGCTCCAGTCGCTGTTAGTATTAAATCAGATCAGGTACCTTTACCGGAAAAACCTAAAATTCGTGATAATGGCGATGGGACCTACGAAGTCTCTTACATCCCGCCGAAAGAAGGTTCGCATTTAGAGACGCAAATCACTTACAACGGGAAGGATATCCCGCACAGTCCTTTCGCGATAAAAGTGCGACCAATTGCGGAACCAGAAAAAGTCAAATTATCCGGGCCTAGCATTACAGACAAGGGAGTTCCTGCTTCGTTACCAACCACGATTAAAATCGATACTAACGACGCGGGGTATGGTGATTTGGAAGTGAAAGTCGTCGTAAGTAAATCAGATTTTTCGCGTTTTCTCGTTAAATGACTCGAGTTTTTTTGGTTAGGGCCCTGATGGCACACCTAGAACTGTAAAAGTGGCGGACAACGGGGATGGCACTTTTAACGCGACTTACATCCCGGATGACTGCGGGAGGTATAAATTGTACGTGAAATACGCCGGAAAAGACGTGACGAAGGAACCGATTATGACGCAAGCGTACGCCACTGGAAATGTATGTTGAATCAAATTTAATTTCAATCATTTTTCGAGTTAAAAATTCGTCAATTTCAGGCTGAGAAATGCAAAATAACTGACGGCATTCAACGCAGCTTAAACAGCGGGGAAGAATATAGTATTACGGTAAATACAGAAAACGCTGGGTACGGAGCTGTTACGTGCAGAATCCGATCAACATCGGGAAGGTTCGATTATACGGAAGATCATTTAAACGAAATCTAATTATTTTAATTTATTCAGTGATTTAGACATAAATATCGTGGATAATGGAGACGGGACTTTCAGCATCTATTACAACGTGAAGGACGCAGGTGAATACACCCTCAGCGTCAAATTCGGCGGCCAGACTGTGCCGGAAGGGTTCTACACCTTCACGGTAAGTTAAAAACTCTCTTATTGTTTCCTTCAAGATATTGAGTGAAGTCATTTTAAAATATCTCGGCGTGAACCATATTTACGGATGTGCTACTTTTTTTAATTTGCGTGAAACGAAGCGGCGCACAGCAGAACCGTTACGATAGTGAAGGGCGGTGGCTCTTCGGTAATGGTGTGGGGGTACTTTTATTTCGTCAGGCGTATAAAAAAAGTTGAATGGCTTGAATGGAAGCCCCAATCTAAGTTGAAAATTTATAGGGGATTATAAGAGGAGCAGTTGCAGCGAGAAAATCCGATTAATGTGTTAAGTAAGGTCATTTTGATATATCTCGACGCGAACTATATTTACGGATGCGCGACTTTTTTAAATTTACGTGAAATGAAGCGGTGCACAGCAGAACCGTTACGATAATCTATACAATATACACTTGCGCTCATATAATTAAGGACTTGAATTTCTGGGAAGTGATAGTTTGGAGTGATGAGGCAAAATTTAACGTGTTTCGAAATGACGGAGATGCCCACCACCGTAACGACTATACCCTAAATCTATAAAAAAGATAGTGAAGGGCGGTGGCTCAACGGTAATGGTGTGGGGGGTACTTTTATTTCGTCAGGCGTATAAAAAAAAACTTGAATGGCTTGAATGGAAGCCCCAATCTAAGTTGAAAATTTATAGGGGATTATAAGAGGAGCAGTTGCAGCGAGAAAATCAGATTAATGTGTTAAGTAAGGTCATTTTGATATATCTCGACGCGAACTATATCTACGGATGCGCGACTTTTTTAAATTTACGTGAAACGAAACGGCGCACAGCAGAACCGTTACGATAATCCATACAATGTACACTTGCGCTCATATAATTAAGGACTTGAATTTCTGGGAAGTAATAGTGTGGAGTGATGAGGCAAAATTTAACGTGTTTCGAAATAACGGAGATGTCCACCACCGCAACGACTATACCCTAAATCTATAAAAAAGATAGTGAAGGGCGGTGGCTCAACGGTAATGGTGTGGGGGTACTTTTATTTCGTCAGGCGTATAAAAAAACTTGATTGGCTTGAATGGAAGCCCCAATCTAAGTTGAGAATTTATAGAGAATTATAAGAGGAGCAGTTGCAGCGAAAAAATCGGATTAATGTGTTAAGTAAAGTGATTTTGATATATCTCGACGCGAACTATATCTATGGATGCGCGATTTTTTTAAATTTTCCGTCGAAACGCAGCGGCGCACGCAACTGCCGAAGAGCGGATTTTTGTTTACGATACTATAGTATATGCGGTTTAAAATTAAATGCATCTACCGAAGCGTAAACTTTATATTTACAGCCAATTTAATTCATTGATTCAATCCTTTCGCGTATACGGGGGGTGGTTCAGGTGTAAATTGGACTGAAGGGGTTCAAATTTTGGGAAAAAATGGGCTAATAATAGAATTAATGCATGTAAAGATTGAAATTATCGTATAGTTTCCTTCGCGATATTTTAAAATGACTGATGATGGTGATGGTTCAGAATTAAATTGTTGTTTATAAAATAATATTTTTGTCGTGAAAATTGTATTATAAACATTATCTTTCATTGCGATGCACGTGTAAATACTGCGACAAGTGCCAATTCCTCTCAATTTACGCGTTCGAATAAATCATCCTGTGCATAAACGTGAAAACTTGTATTGTCGACGCGATCAAAACATTATTTATCGGGATTAAACTAATTCTACGCAAATATTCGAGACGGGCGTAATTATATAGAGCAATCTCAATTTCCTAACATCGTTGCGAAAATACCGAAAATATAACTCGCGTATAAGATCTTAGCGGAATGTAAACAGATCTGTAATTCAACTACCAGTTTATTTTTAGTCATATACTGAAATTTATGATTGCGTTGCTCCTCGTGCATATGCGGCACCTATATAATGTAATCCGATCCACAGATTAATTTTCGTTTTTAAAGGGATGTCGCGCCTCTGCGATGAGATTGAGTTGTTGGAATTTTGCCCTATCTTATTAGATTTTACGCAACTATTAATAATAATGGGGGAGCCCAGACAAAACTAATTTCGGCGCTGTGACACGATTCGGATCACCCTGAAAAATGCGATGAGGATGGGATTAAATTGTTTAGGAAGTAAAATTGCGCAAAACAAGGTGTGGGATTATTGTCAAGCTGCCAGGATTTTGATTTGTTTTGACAGAAAAAAGATCAAGTTCAAGTGTGTTTAAAAAATTAATATCACCACCCCCTTTCATATAGGCGAGGATCTCCCCGGCTAATTCGATACAACCAGCTACATTTATAATTAGAATTAAAGTTATTTGATGAAAATAACGAAGGGGCGTATGTGTGCATGCTGCAGATATGTGTGTGATGACAAAATATTCCGAATAGCATACATCCGCCTTCCAAATATAAAAGATTTTTATTGCCATTTTGCACCGAAAACAATCGAAAGTGCACGACGCCGTACCCTTTATATTTTAAACTCTGAGGTTTTTGAGAGATGTCTTAGATTTTCAACAAAGAACCAGATATTATTCGGCTTTTGTCACAGACAAAACTGTTTATAATATTGTGCGTGTTTGTGGTCATTTAAGGTATGTTCTTCGCCAATTTAAACGAAATTTAAGCCTTCTATGGAAAGAGGGTACGTTCTATTATTATTATTTTTTTAATTTTTATTTTTTTTTATTTAATTAAATTAATTATTATACTTAGATCTAATTAGGTCTCTCAGCGTTAAATATATTTTAGCTCCAATTAAAAGCTAAAAATCCCACCGCAGATCATTGCCAAATCCTTTGACAATAGCCTTACTGTGCTTCTAACGTTTAGCACTCTTCTTCAGGATGATTCCCGTAAAGATATTCTATTTTTAAACGAAATTTATTGCAAACCCGTACTAACGTCATTATTTGCTGGAATTAAAATTCCTAGTTGGATTATCCCAGAAAATCTGCACAGCATCTGGGGGGAGCTGGTTTGTTTATTTCGGACAATTCCCCCTGGAAAAAACGTATTTTTCCAAGGCGTACACACAAACAGGACCATGACCTATTTTCACGATACGATTCGTTTCGAATTTGTTTCTATAATCAATCATCCAGTCAACACATCCCAATTTTTCCTGTAATTATTTTTTTTAATGATGCACGACATTCCGGCGGGATGAATGGGATTGCGAAATTTTAAAAAAATAGTAATAAACGAGACGGATTATGTTGAATATAACAGAACTTGATTTAGAGCCAAGAATACACAATACATAGCCGATTTGTTTTTCACATACGCCTGCCAGAAGAGTGTCGCTAAAGATGCATAGACTGATGAGCAAAAAAAAATTGCACTACTACTGCAATAATTAGGAGATAATGTTTTATTTCGAAACCGAAATTTCAGATTCGGGCGTTTAAATTTAGTCAAGCCAGGGATATTTTGGCGATTCCGCTGTAGTAAATGTCAAATATCTATGCCGCCTTTTCGCAGATCTAATTTATATTTTATGTACTATTAAGAAAAAAACCGTTTAATTAAATGCCTAGGATCGCCACCTGCCAGTAATTTTTCAAAATCCACCACGCAAATCGTGCCCGACGCCAACGCAGATCTCGGGACATTAATCTTAAATGCGAGATGATAATTTTATCCTTTTTTTTATACCATATTTAGGCGGAGGAGACCAGCGAGGCTACCACCGAGAAAACATCGATCACAAAGACACAGACCCATAGCGAATCATCGATTAAGAAGACACAGCATACGACTAGTCAATCATCCAGCAGTTCGTCGCAGTTGAAGCAGCACTCTTACAGGCCCGTCCATCTCGATAATATCCCGCTACCAACAACCGGTGGATTGGTTGTAGGTAAGTTCGAATGAATTGTTAATAAATTTAATAAATTCAAAGCGGGGATTTGCTGTTATATTTCCAAAATAGCCTATCAAAATTTTATAGCCGCCGTTAAATCGCGGTGAAAACCGCGGGGGAAATTTGTAAATATTATACCTGCGTATTTATAATTAAAATGTTATTCGTGCTCTTTGATGTTTTGTTTTAATTGTAAAAAGGTTTTTTTCTATTGTGCATGATTTATTAATGCCCTCATTAAAATTGGGAATTTATTAGGTGAAACAGCATCGTGGGTTGTAATAGGCTATCGCTAAAAAAAATAAAATAGGAAAGAATGCGGCTCTGGTTTATTTTTCTAAAAAGATCGTATAAATTTTTTTTGTATACATCGAAGAATATTGGGCATATTACCGCTTGCGTTGACAAGGACGTCAGATGTGTTTGATGTACATAAAACAAACACACCACCCTAAATCTTTTTTTTCTGGTACGTTGGCATAATTTAAACAAATACTTTTAATCTGAAAAATTAATTAAAGCAAACTTTATGTTATAAATACCACCATAAATCATGTATGATATTATTTTTAGCTTGCGAAGCTTTCTCATTTTGAGCTGCCCCCTCTCCATTCCGCAATTCTGATCAATATTAATAAATATAAATCAGTAATAAAAATCTGAACATATAACATCTTTACGGTATATATTTAGAATGTCTCAAATATTACCTGCCTTAAATAATTTCACCAACTGCAACCGAATCTATTTCTATTCCGTCTAGATCTAATTTGATGTAACAAGATTTTTGACACAACCCTGGGGTTTCGGGTTTTAAGTTTAAAAGTCAGTATCCGGTTGTTTTGACTTCAGTCCACTTCGGCGTCACTTTTCACTCAGGGACTCTTCTCTGGAGTTGACTGTGGAGAAAAAATTCAAAACCCAACGCACGCCGCTCTAAGCCGTCAGTTTTTTCTTGCACCTTCAAACGTAAAGTTAAGCATATTTTTACGGGAATTTTCGAGCAGTTCCGCCCCTTTCTGTGCGATTTACATACATATGTGCGCGTTTTAATTAGGTAGATATTTTATCGTAAATATTTATTCATTTTGGTAAGTAAGTAAGTAATTAATATTTTAATAAAAATTCCTTCAAATGCGAAAATGTCACGCAGCTCTATTAATAAACATGTTACCGCGGGATTTTCGTACATTTTCTAACGATTTACATCTAGATCATATTCACGAAATGGAACACATCCAAATTATTCCGAATAAAATCCCTTAAACCGCGCAAAAAAAAATACAAGCATTCATTTAAGTTCATTGTTCGTGCGAAAAACTTTCCTGGCATCCTATTCGGCGCACCAAAAAAAATCAAAACAAAACAAAATCATTGCCAATCTATTTTGCTCATTCAATGAATGGATACGCGGATTTCTCTCTGATATAAAAAAAGGGGTTGGTGCTCGGAACCTGTAGAAATATGCTTCATTTTCCGTTAGAACATGTACTCTTGGATAAACGAACCGCCTCAGGCTACATGGTCTGAGATAGCGACACTATTTTTGGAAAATTACAAATGTCTAACGTATTCCGAAATTGACCGCGAGGAAATTCCAGGATATTACACGAAATCAGTGCCATCTCTGCCGATTGGCGGTAAAGGATTCGGCGGTTGCGACTTCGCGCCCATCACCTTCCTATCTGTTTATTTCATACAATCCCATAAAGGTAAAATGCGATTCGATTTATAGAATGTGGAGAACGCCTAATATTGTCCACTTCTTCCGAAAAAAATCGAAATCCCCATCTTTATTTTTGTATTCTATCTTACAGCCGACATTAAAATGCCCAGCGGAAACATAGACAAACCCATCATCGAGGACAACCGCGATGGTACCGTCAGCATCAAGTACGACCCTCGCGAAGAAGGTCTCCACGAATTATCCGTGAAATACAACGGCGAACACGTCCAAGGATCGCCCTACAAATTCCACGTCGATTCGATAAGCTCCGGCTACGTTACCGCTTACGGCCCCGGTCTAACCCATGGCGTCAGCGGCGAGCCGAGCAATTTCACCATCTCAACCAAAGGAGCCGGCGCCGGCGGTCTCTCCATGGCCGTCGAAGGTCCTAGCAAAGCCGAAATCAGCTGCCACGACAACAAGGATGGGACCGTATCCGTATCGTATCTCCCGACAGCCCCCGGAGAGTACAAGATCTCCGTTAGATTCGGCGAGAAACACATCAAAGGATCGCCGTTTAACGCCAAAATTACTGGCGAAGGCCGTAAGAGGAATCAAATCTCAGTTGGATCTTGCTCGGAAGTATCCTTACCCGGAAAAATCTCAGACGCGGATATTCGCTCTCTAAATGCCTCGATTCAAGCGCCGAGCGGTTTGGAGGAACCGTGCTTCTTGAAAAGGTTGCCGAGTGGTAATATTGGGATATCGTTCACGCCCAGGGAGATCGGCGAGCATGTCGTTTCCGTTAAGAAGATGGGGAAGCACATCACGAATTCCCCGTTCAAGATCAATGTTTGCGAACGCGAAGTAGGCGATGCTAAAAAAGTTAAGGTATCCGGAAATGCCTTGAAGGATGGTAAAACTCACGTCGATAATACATTCACGGTCGATACCCGCAACGCTGGATTCGGCGGGTTATCCTTGTCGATTGAAGGTCCTAGTAAAGCTGAGATACAGTGCTCAGATAAAGATGATGGTACCTTAAATATTTCGTACAAACCTACTGAGCCTGGATATTACATTGTGAACTTGAAATTCGCCGACCATCACGTTGATGGTTCGCCGTTTACTGTGAAGGTAACCGGAGAAGGTTCCAACAGGCAAAGAGAGAAGATCCAACGCACTAGGGAAGCTGTCCCGATAACAGAAGTTGGTAGTCAATGCAAATTGACGTTTAAGATGCCCGGAATTACATCTTTCGATCTAGGAGCGTCAGTGACTTCTCCGGGAGGCGTAACCGAAGATGCCGTCATCAACGAAATACAAGACGGGTTATACGCCGTTCATTTCGTGCCAAAAGAGCTTGGAGTCCATACAGTTTCCGTCAGATACAAAGACATCCACATACCAGGCTCGCCATTCCAATTTACTGTTGGCCCATTGAAGGACCACGGCGCTCATTTAGTGAAAGCCGGCGGCGTCGGTTTGGAAAGAGGCGAACAAGGGGAATTAAACGAGTTCAATGTATGGACACGGGAGGCTGGCAGCGGACAGCTTGCGATTTCAGTTGAGGGCCCGAGCAAAGCCGAAATCAATTTCACCGACAGGAAAGACGGATCTTGCGATGTTTCGTATAAAGTTTCAGAGCCAGGTAAGTCGTGCTATTTATTAGGAGTAATTGGCAAGCAACGCGCAGGATATTTAATGTAAATAAGAAATTTGCCGTCTATTAATTCATTCCATCCATAGCGGTCATATTTCCCGTAATACTTGTAATAATTTTGTTTTTGGCAGCGTGCCAACACTTATTTTTTTTATTCCTGTTTGAAGCCTTTGCGCGCCGTTAGAAAATAAAAAAGCCTCAAGGCGATACACGCTGTTATATATATAGAAATTTGAGTCACACCCGTAATAGTGGACTGTTTTTTATATAGTCATTTAGTCATATAGTACAAAACATAGTCTCCTACATGTCTCTTAGCGATAATTTTTGTTTAAGTAAAAGTAATTGCGATGTACGAAGTGAGCGAAAAGCACATACTATTCGACAACGAAGGTTGCTGCAATTAAATTCGCTTTCGGTTGGTAATACCGATTTTTGTTTTTTTTTTTAGGGGAATATCGAATCGGTTTGAAATTTAACGACGAACACGTACCGGACTCGCCGTTTAAAGTGTACATATCACCAGCTGTCGGGGATGCTCATTTATTGGAGGTGGCTCAATTCCCCGAGGGAAGCATCCAGGCTGATAAACCTTCCCAGTTTATGGTCAGAACTAACGGTGCAAGAGGAAACTTAGATGCTAAAGTAAGTTAGTTTTATCAATGAATTTAATCGTTTACTAAAATTGTTTTAAAAAGGTTGTCGGCCCATCAGGACACGAAGACGATTGCTTTATTCAAATGATAGATCTTGAAGAATATTCGGTCCGTTTCATGCCGCGCGAAAACGGCATACATAAGATTCACTGCAAATTCAACGGCGTACACATTCCTGGGTCACCATTCAGCGTTAAAGTCGGGAAAGATACCGCCGATCCAGCCGCCGTACACGCTCAAGGAAACGGCTTAAATGAAATTAAAACCGGAGCTAAAGCCGATTTTATTATCGACACCGTGAATGCTGGAGCTGGAACTTTGGCCGTCACCAT
This sequence comes from Popillia japonica, assembly GCA_004785975.1. Lineage (NCBI taxonomy): Eukaryota > Metazoa > Arthropoda > Insecta > Coleoptera > Scarabaeidae > Popillia > Popillia japonica. The sequence goes on along the minus strand of SMLS01021452.1, from coordinate 24,402 downwards.
AGATGGACCTAGCAAGGTATCTATGGATTGCACCGAAGTCGATGAGGGGTATAAAGTTCGTTACACACCCTTGGCTCCGGGAGATTATTTTGTCAGTATTAAATATAATAATAATCATATTGTTGGATCGCCGTTTAAAGTGAGGAGCACAGGTAAATAAAATTTAAAAAAAAAATATTGATTTATGTTGGCAACGCTTATCTGTTTAGGCGAGGCAAGCGTTGATGTAGGATCTCAAGAAACATCATCGGTGATAGTCGAAACTACCGCTAAAGTCGGCAAAGCAACCGCCAAACAACCCGTTTTACCAGCATTTAAGAGCAACGCCGCTAAAGTTACATCGAAAGGAATGGGTTTGAAAAAGGCTTACGTCGGGAAGCAGAACCAGTTCACCATCGCAGCAAACGATGCGGGTAAATAAAATTATTTTAACGCGAATTAATTAAAAATTACCCTATTAAACTGTCACTTCCTGTTCAGGAACGAACATCTTATTCGTCGGAGTCCACGGACCAAAAGGACCTTGCGACGAAGTTTTTATCAAACATTCAGGACATAACCAATATCAAGTCAGCTACGTCGTCAGGGACAGGGGCGAATACATCATTATAGTAAAATGGGGCGACGATCACATCCCAGGATCGCCATTCAAAGTTGATGTATAAAACTTTTTAATGAAAGATATAGAAAGCCATATTTAATCCAAAACGAAAACAATAAATTTTGTTCGAATACACTTCTGATTTTTTTGGAATTACGTTTTAATTGATTTTGTAGCACTTCATTGATTGTATTTATTACTATTTTTTTTTCTGAGAGGATATATGTAAATAATAATTGTTAACAAAGTGCAATGGGACGATTTAAAAAAATAAATAAAAATTAAATATTAAGAATCTTTGTGCCTTATATACGTTTGTAAACGCTTTTTACTCATCTTTCATATCAATATCAAATGTTTATTTATTTTTAAATACAGAGATATACATATATTATTATAAAATACATATTATATCTTATACATGTTATTTACATTAATTGTATTGCTTTATGATTTGATGAATGTTTATTTCAATAAAGCTTGATATAAAATAATATTGGTTTAATTTAAATAAATTCGAATCAAATAAATTAAATTATTTTAAAAAATAAAGTAGTGTGGCGCCATCTCGGCGGTACTAACCGAATTACAACGCGAGAATTGCAAGGCCGATAAAGTGAGAAACGCAATTGTCGATAATTCCACTATTGTTTCATAGATGGCGCGGATATCGCGGGAAATTATTTAAATTTAAAAAATTTCGCGATTAATCCTTTATATTATTAAAAATATTAAATTTGATTACATTTTATAACAAAAAAATTATAATAAATAACAAATGAAATTATAATCGTCTTAATTTCATACAACCGAATTGCATGGCGCTATCTAATTCCCATACTTATTATTATTTTAATGAAAGTGCACGACATTTTATCCGGCATATTATATTAGAGCTTGACCCCCTTATAGGTAAAATAGGTACTCTTCGCGAACGAGTAAAGTCGTCAAGTCTTTGACACAATCGGTCGTGTGGCCGCTGGTCCGATGTTGCATTTGTACATCGTACTCGATAACAATTTAGTAGAAAAGTGCGTATGCGATCATGAACACAACCGATTTGTGCCGTATTCCGACTACATAAATGGATTATTGTTAGAAATCATTCATGTGTGATACACGACGTTACAGGCCCGGTCTTTTCTCATTTTACGATTTTTTTTTAATTTTTTTTATTGTTATTACTGCAAGCAAAACTCGCATAACTTTAACAGTGCGAAATTTTTTGCAATTATTTCATCGGAATGCCATCGCGAAATATATTCCTCGTTAGAAGAGCGCAAACTGGTTTTTAAACTGCGATAAATTTGTTCGTTTTTTTTTAATAGTGATAAATATCTCAGGTGAGTTTCTTTTTTTTTAATATACCATCATCTCAAAAATATATCCAGATAGAATAGAAGGACTCTTATGGTGGTGTTTATTTATAGGAAAACAACAACCCATTTGGATCTCCATAAAAAAATTAAGTAGCTAATTTATAAACAATTTGCAAGACACAATGTGTATTAAATTTACTTTGGAACAAGGCTGAATATTTCTTCTATAAATGCGACAAATCTAATCTGATTTGAATCGAATTATAAACTGTTATATTTTGTAGAAAGTTGCTCTTACTATAATATTAATGTCAGTATTTTTCCATTCAAAATTGTCTCTTTAGTTTGAAACCAAATTTATTGACGTAGATTAGAAATGTTGTACTAGGATCAGAATTGTCCAACAAAAATGTATGCTAACTGCTAACGCAAACAAACATCGCATTTTTTTAACAATTTAATAACGTACTAAAGGAATCACCGATTATTTAACAAGATTAGACACTAATATGTTAATAACTATGTACGTCGACAGAAGAAAATATTTAAATAACACCAAAACGCAATTATAGCCTCAACCTTGTCGGGTTGTGATGCGATTATTGTGGGAAAAAATCTCTCAATTGTATAATCCTAGTTACCTATACCTAATTGCAAAAAAGTGTTATATGACATGTTAGATCGTTTAATCGTATGCAGGAATTCGTTTTCATCTACGATTCACTGATGTAACGTCAATGAAAACGATTGCTGTAGATTTGGAGATTTCCAAGTTGAAAAAAAAATTATATAAATCTTGCGCGGGATATAATACCTGTTTTAAAACATTGCACATCAACTATATACTTATACTAGAACATTCAAGGTTTGAAAACATCCGTGACATATTAGTTCTGTCATTGAGATAAAGAATACCGTCTTTAGTATTCTGCGGATGATCCTTATGTAGATATAGCGTGTTTGGTTACGGTAGTAAAATTCAATTTCTCGAACTTTATTATTTATTACGTCGATTATCCAAAATATTCCCACAATATCAGGATGTGGTTGAAAAACCTTTACATCACCAAAAGTTCAACGAAATAATTTCATATAAATGAAGTGGATCAAATGGAGGATGAAGAATTTCTTTCCGGCAATTGACGGATTCTGGTCTTCAAGAAAGCTTTCTATTCATTGGAACAACTACTAATCTGATGGAACACAATCCGGTGAATATGGAACAATCGATAGAATTTCTCATTTAACTGCTTCGAACATTTTCGTGCAGCAAAATCCTCATTTTTTCATCGCTAGTCACAATTTGTCTTGTAGGGAAAGAATTTCAAACCGTTAAACGATTTATAATGGCCCCCACATTTTGGTGGAAAACACCAAAATGACCACTCACTGAATGATCAAGAAAGGATACGCCTCAGCCTCCTTAAGCTGACAACACCTGGAGCGTGCTCAGAGAGGATAGGCCTAGAAGCCTCAATTTTGTGTAAAGATTTACCACAAAGCTTAGCACCAAGAGTGAATGCGACATCTCGACAATCTCGAAACTCGATAGCCATCAAATTCTAGGAAATTGGAATAGGGAAGCTGCGAAAAGCAAGAGAAAGCACCCAAAAAAAGAAGTAGAGAAGTGAGCAAACTAAAACTATCCTGGAAACATACAACCAAAAGAGATCCTCAGAAAACCGATTCTAGATTTTGGCGGGAAAAGGCTGAAACACCCATCCATCTACTCTCAAACTGTTCTGCAACTGGCGCAACTCAAGGCCCTTGCACCTGGGAGCATTTGAAATGGAGAAATTTCCTTCAATAATGCTTCCAATTTTTCATCTTCAAATTTGTTTAGTTGACCAAAACGTTCATCATCACTATGATTAGAATCACTTTTAAATCGTTTAAGTTTTCGCAAATCTGTGGAGTAGGTGCATGTTCGCTACAAGAATTTTTCCCCGTAAATGCTGTTTTGTTACTACAAAATTCGAATTTCGAATACAATTCGCGTGAATTGCATACACGTCAAGGTGCAGCATTTACAAAATAATCATATCGTACAAAAAGGTTGACTTTCTAAAGCGGACAAACTTATATAACCATTTCGGTTAAGAATTTTCCACAAAATAACGTTATATACATTACATCGGTACATAGTATCTAGTGTATATAACACGATGTAAACATCGATAGCTAAGGTATACATGCATACAAGAATCATTTTTAAATGTAATGCTATACCGACACGATATTACGAGCTGTAAATAACACCGTACCCGTCTATTTATTTAGTAGCTGCACTTGTATACAAAGCATAATGATATAATTATGACAAAAACGTCTAAATTTGCTTTTAATCATGTTTCCCACTTGGTCAAATTTGTGTCTAATTAAATAACAATGATAGAAAAAGCGAAAAAAACATTCGTGTGACAATTCTAGGTATTCTCTATTTTAATTGTCACAGTTATTATGTTATTATCATTATTATCATAAGTGAAGGTGTAATCATAATTTTTAAAAGATTGTAAACATATTTTGAGCGTTTCCCGATTCTAATAAGAATTAAAAAAAATAAAATCCACCCTAATTACCACACCTACGCTACACTTAAAACAATCATCTACACCAGCGATAAAACGATCATAAACATTATTTCTGTTAGTCTTTATTAAACAATGATAGCCGTTCAATGCATATTATTCGTGTACAATCATCACCTCAACGATAACAAACAAGTATACATCTTCGTGTCCGGGCATGATGCATAGAGTACCACGTTAAGATTTAATATAACATTTTAAACGATGATAATTTAAACGGCAAACGAAGGTAACAATAAAAGATGCGCCTTTCTCTTCTGTAAGAAGCGAAGGAAAATTTTTTTCCTAGTTTGCGTAAGATGTGCTCGTGCGAATTAGATAGATAAACACACAAACATAATCGTACTTCTTATAATCGCCAATAATCTATCTCGTATTCCATTTTCCAGCTGAAATTTAGACGGTCAAAATGGCGAACTGGGTCAAAATTTTTTTCCGGAGAATAGCGAAGGATTTCAAACAAAAAGAGCTGCTACCAGTGAAGTTATTGTTTTTCATCCAAATGTCGAGTAAGTAAACATCTTAATACTAAATTTTTTAACATCTTACTTTAATATTTATTAGCCATCCTCGTCCTGTACCCATACCTAACAGTGCACATGAGAGAATTAGGCATAAACGTCGAGGAAACCGCAATAATGTCGGCGATCACCCCAGTTATCGGACTTCTAATGCCGCCCATCACTGGAATGCTGGCTGATAAAATAGGCAATTTTCGAGTATGCACATTAAAAGTATCAAACCGATAACCCCATCGTGTCTTTCCAGGTGCTGCTAGCTGTTTTTTCCGCCCTCGGAGGTGTTGGTTCGCTCCTATTATTACTGGTCCCCGTCGGTAGAATAACCATAACATACCCGGAGAATATCGTTTTTGGGGTATCGTGCGAACAAAACGAGCCGTTAAGTTTACATTTATCGCAAGACTACCAATGCACCCCGAAATCCGCGGACGTGATGAAGATCAACCTGACAGTGCGGTCGTGCGGGTTTATCTGTCAAATTGAGAGGAACGAGTTGGAATTCGTCAATTCCTCCCGGAAGTATCAGATGGATTTCCTCAACGTTAAAAATAAATCGATTTCCAAAGAGTACCTTATAACTAAGGAAGATATATACATCCCCAAAATCATATCCGAAACTAGAAACCACGAGACTTTGAGGAATAATGCCAGATATAAAACGGCGATCAGAAAATATTCCGAAAATTATTTTTACTTCCCAAGCGAGCATGTTTATAATCTAACGTGCATTTCGAATAACACCTCTAATGTTACCGTATGCAAATTCAAGCAGGGTATCCTTGGATCGAACCGAACGTTTCATACGGGAGTAATCTACAGGAACCGATCAGAAATCGATATTATCGAAAAGAAATCAACCTTTCAGACGTATTATATCGAAGAAAACGATACATCTTACAACACAACTTGTTCGGCTGGTTACAGCCAAGATAAAGACAATTTTAACATCACGATTACAACCGACGATAATGAGTTTTTAACGTTAGATAAATGCGAACCGAAATGTTTAGCCACCGCCCCGAGAATAGGATTCTGCAGTAACCAAAACACAGTCATCGAATTAGATATGGATTTGACTTTTTGGTCCTACCTATCCGTACGAGTGTTTGTCGGAATCGTCGGCGGTACCGCCTATACCATGTTTGAAGGCGCTGTTATAGCAATTCTTCGAGAATACAAAGCGGATTACGGATTACAAAGAATGTACGCTTCGATCGGTGGGATGATTAGCTCGCCTTTATCGGGGTGGATGATGGATTTTGCGAGCAGAGGCAAGGGTTACACAGATTTTCGACCTGTCTTCTTCTTATATGCGGTTTTGAAAATAATAAGCGCAGTCATGATGCTGTTTATAAACTTGGAATTTAAATCTCCTGCGCAAAGCGTGTTTTCCGACGTTAGAAGCGTATTAAACATCGAACTTGTTTCGTTATTTATCGCTTCGTTTTTATTAGGTAATTCAATCAGCATTCAATACGATAAATGAATTTTTACGTGCAAATATGCCAATTTCAGGTTCCGCCTGGGGATACATCGAAAGCTTTCTATTCTGGCTGCTACAAGATTTGGGAGGATCAAAATCATTAATGGGATTGACTATAACTGTAGGGGGACTCGTCGGAATTCCTATATTAGTCCTATCAGGGCCTCTAATTAAGAAAGTTGGACACGCAAATGTTATATTCATAGGATTTATGACATACGTGATACGTTTAATTGGATATTCTGTCATCTACAATCCTTGGCTAGCGTTAATCTTTGAGGGAATGGAGTGCTTAACTCATTCTTTATGTTTTACAGCAGCAGTTACTTATGCAGCTAGATTATCAACAGCAACTACCGACACGACTATTCAAGGAATATTCGGCGGACTCTTTTATGGCGTTGGTACGTTATTTTAATCAAAACACTTACCAATTCTCACACAACACCATTTTCACTCACTGATTTAGATTTTTTAACCGAATTTTAAGCAATTGTCATGTCATTTTTTAAAATTTAACGCGTACGTGGCGCCTCCAAGATTTTGCGGTAATTCCTCGAACTAATAAGATTGTATTGCAGCGCTACGTTTTAAACGGGAATTTTTAAATTAGAAATAATCTCAATTAATTTAAATCTTACATTTTTTCTGTTAAAGCGATAAAAGTACCGGCAGTTCTTTCAGTAATTACTTCAGTAAAATAAACAGTTTTAAACGATATTTTAACGAGTAGCATCACAACATATACATTAGGTAAAGATATGGATGAATACGAAATATTTTGCTTACCAAATCTAGTTGATAAGAGCATGTAGTGGTAGAGGATATATTTCTTATATGATTCCAATTCACATGACACCCTTTTCAGTCGTTAATTTAGTTTTTCTAACCGAAATTTAAGCAATTGTCACGCCATTTTCAAAATTTAACGCGTAAGTGGCGCCTCCGAGATTTTGCGGTAATTCATTGAACTAATAAGTTTCTCTTGCAGCGCTACATTTTAAACGGGAATTTTTATAATTAGGAATAATTTTAATTAATTTAAACCTTAGATTTTTCTGTGAAATAAATAAAACTGCCGAATAATCTTTTTAATACTTACTTCGGTAAAATAATTGCAATGCTGTTCTAACAATTTTAACCGCAATTCTAGCGAATAGAGTTAAACTATAAGCACGACTAAAAACACATATTTTACTTACCAATTCTAATTGATAACAGCATTTTCTCGTACAGGATACATTTCTCATAAATTCTACTACATACAACACGTTTTTCACTCATTAATTTCGATTTTTTAACTGTCTTTAAAATTTGACACGTAAGTGGCGCCGCTAGATTCTGCGGTAACTCGCTGAACTAAGTTTGAATTGTGGCGCTAAATTTAAATTAAAAATTTATTTAATTTAAACTTTTTAAAGTATAAATTTTTCTGTTGAACAGGTAAAAGTGCCGGCAGTCTTCTAGGTGGTTACCTAATTAAACTAGTTGGAATGAGGACGACGTTTCAAATTTTCGCTTTAATTACCGGTGTAGCAGGTCTTATTTATCTACTTTTTTATCATTTATACATGAAGAACCATTCGAAATTGATCCACGGGCATCCTAGTGAAGAAAAGCCAGCCCAAACCTTAGAAAATGCTGATTTATCCAAGAATGATGCTAATGCCCACAATGATTTCGTAGACAAAATAAAGTCAGTTCCTTACGAAGATACACTAACAAATTTAGCTTACGAAGACACAGAAGGCGATTTGGTGATGCAAGAAGATCAAAATGATGAAATAAGTAGTACAATACAAAACCAAAAAGTAGAAAATAAAATCATATGATTCTGTTTTAATTGAATTTAATGTTGAATTCTCACTTTTATCTATTTATTGACTCTTTTTTTAAACTTGTGATGTTTTAAAATATTTTATTATAGATTTATTGTTAGTACACTATTTAAACAAATAAAAAGCATCAAAGAAATAATTTTCTTTTTTTTTAAACTGTGTGTTTTATTATTAAAATTCCTCGTCCACAGTTAATATATTTACCGTACATCTAAATTATTTTTTCGTTGCCGCCGCAGCTTCATCTTCCTTAGCATAATTCTGTAGAACTTCCTGCTTCTTAGTGGCTATGCGTACCTTTCTGCGTTCCTTAGCTTCCTTTACTTTCTGTCTTCGAGCCTCGGCTTGATCGTTTAACATTTTAGAACGAGCCTTCTCGGCCTTCTTCTTGTGGATATATTCCATCAAAACTCGCTTGTTCTTGAACACGTTACCTTTCGCTTTCATGTAGAGCGAGTGGTACAGATGCCTGTCGATTTTCTTAGCATCGCGGTACTTCCTAAGAAGCCGTCTCAATACACGCATACGTTGGATCCATAATTCCTATAATAATCATTACGATTAATTACATTTATTTGTTACATAAATATATAATATATTCGTACCTTTTGTGGCATTCTCGCGTTAGCGGTACCTTTCCTCTTACCAAACCCACAATGCCTACCTTTCCGTCTAGCTTCTGTGTTTTTGCGGACTCTAGCGCGAGAGTGGACGGCTACTGGCTTCTTGATGATTAAGCCATCCTTAATAAGCTTGCGGATATTCTGTCCTGAAGGGGAGAGTTACATTATTGTTTGGAATAATCGTCAAAATTAGAGATAACTTACTGGAATTGGTGTTGGCAATCTCGTTTATTTCGTTGGGATCGAGCCAAACTTTCTTTTTGCCGCATCTCATAACAGAGGCAGCCAGCCTCTTCTGAAGTTTCAGGGAACTGCAAATGATAACAAACAGGTGTAATTCGACTCAATATTGGTGAGATAACCTAACAATCCTATACAGAAATGTTTGGGCATTTCTCAGGCCAAATTTCTTTAAAATGTATTAGAAAAATGTATTTATTGTGCGAATTTAATAATTATTAAGGGTAGTGAAGATACTGAGGGTGTTAAATTTGAGTTGTCAATAAAACCATGTGGCGTGTATACTGAAGATTGAGCAAATTATTAGTTGATATTATCGAATAACTACTAAAGGTAGGATTGCGATAAAGGTAAAACGAAATTTTGTTAAATAAACTCGTAATCGTATCAATAATAAGATAAACGTAAATAAATTACCTCATGATCAGCGATGTGCACCGCACTAGCTTAGAAAATAAAGAGAATTTAAAGATGGCGAATATAAAACGAAAAGGCCCTAAACATGTACTGCGCTAGTCATATTAGAGATCAAAACATATTTATTTAAACTTAAAAACTGTCTTAAAAACCGGAATTTGCATTTTAATCCATAAATTTAAACGATTTCTGTCCAAAAACAAAGGAAAGTTAGTTATGTGGGTGTTAATAATTGAACGATAACTTGCAGAGTTCTGTTTTATCAGTGTCAAGTTGACATTAGGAATTTGGCGCGAAGATGTATGTTGGGTTGCCTAGTTTAGAGGTAAGGAAGCCCATTTAAATTAGAAAATGTATTTTAATAATATAAATGTTTGTATAATATTTGGTTGTATACGTAAATTATTAAAGTTAATACAGTAATTATATAATCAATTACAATTTAAATCACATATGTAGGAAAATACAGTCGTAAATAAACTAACACATGTTGCACATGTAATTAATATTATTCAAATAGTATAGGCAATATATCACATACATAGATCTGTTCTGAAATATTTTTATATATTAGAATGATTACGATTGGAAAAATATTTTAGCGCTGCTAATATTATAGTATAACAGTTGGAATTCCTAAAAAACAATAATAAAATTAAAAAGAGGTACCATAGTAGTTTATATTTCGCCAGTACACCAGACACAGCTGCCATGTTGCAATATCATTAATATAGTTTGAAAAAACTGTATAGCACTTTTTCCAAGGCAAGTTATTTTACCTATTACGCAAAACTGACGTTTCTATATTGGTCTTAATGTTAAGAAAGATGGAGACGTCTCCTCCAAGCAAGTCTGTCGCCAATATTCTTTAATATCGACCTGAACGACTCACCAATCAATGAAGATTCAGAAAGCTTCATTTACGCTAAGAATCCCACCATATAACCGTGGAAAAGTTTGACCACCCCCATTTCCAAGATCGAAGGAAGCCGCTGGGCGTGGTCAAAGTTTCCCACCGTCCTCAGAATTTTCCCAGGACTAAACGCATCAATACCTACCTTGAACGCACAGATTACCCAATATACCTCTGGGTTCACATTGGGCCGCACCCCCATCTATAAGCAGCACTCTATTAAGACTAGGAAAAAAGTCTTGACGTTCTTAAAAAGTTAGTCTCCAGTGAGTGAGGGGCTCTACCCCCTGTACTTAGGATAACAACACTCTAGAAAGCATCAGGGTCATGCAAAAATGGCGTCAAGCTGCAGAATAACATTTGAGCAAACAATGCCGCAGTTGATGGCTGTATTTCCTCATTCCTCCAATTGTAAGAGGTGTACCCCAAGGTTCTAGGTTCTGTCCTGGGACCTCTTCTGTATTCTATCTACACATGTCAGTTTTTTAAGTACCTGTGCTTTGCTAAATGTCATTTTTATGCCAATAATACGCAGCTACACGAGAGATTGACGCCTGAACTCGTCAGTGGTAAAATTTTATCCTATAAGAAGAGTGGACATCAAAATTGAAGCACAAAGAATGAATTTGCCCAAAAAGGGTGAAAGGTATAGTAGCGTAGCAGATGTGGTGCAGTACCGGCGAAATATAAATCTGATTCCTTTTTATTAAAACTTACGTTATCCAACCTGTTCACCCTTTTCTCCGTAAGAGACAAAGTTTGTTGCAATTTCTCATCATCTTTACTAGCGTTGCTTCTTTGGTTCTTCAATTTCATTTTCTCCTGCAGAATTTTCGCTTTCACCGACTCGAACCAGCGTAAAGAATTGAACTGACTCGATTGTTCTAATAGCTCGATAATATAGACCAAACCTAAAAGAAAAACCTGACAAATCCGGCTTAATAGGAATTATAAATGAGTACCCATAGCGAATCCATCGTCTGTAAACGCAGCACCTTCCCTATTTTTCTTATTTAACCGCTCCTTGCATGTGAGGGAGTGCTCTATAAAATTAATCGTTAACGGCGGGACAATGATGTAAAAGTTTCTTAAATGCAGATTGCGAGGATTGCGGAAAACAGGCGCGAATACATTGATGAGTAACTAAAAATTAATAAAGAATTAATCTAATTAAACCGATTACACACATACTTTAAAATATTCGGTTGCTTCCTCGAAATTCTCAACCAAATTCTTTATATCGTGCTTCAAGCAATCCGCAGCAATCTTAGGCAATTCCGGTAGGGCGGCGTCGTCTAGAATTACGGTAAAATCGTCAACGTTTTTGAGATCGGGGATGAAGCATGTAGCGTCGGCCAAACATCTTCTCCCGCCGGATTTGATTAAACGAATGTATCCCATGGCGTTTCCGATTTGAGTGATTAGTTTGCGAAATAGATCTAAGTAGCTTAAATTGTTCTGGTTTAACCCGAGTTTACGTATTGCGAAGTTGAATTTCTCCGCCCTTTCGAACGGGTACATCTGATTGAGTTCGTGTTTGTTTTCGGAGAAGAATCTTATATCTTTCAATAACCTCGACTTTATTAGCTCGTCGAACATGAATTGGGAAAATATGTAGAATTTGTTCTGTAAGAACTGATACGTGAAATTCACTGTCGTGTTCATAATGCCTATACCGTGTGTCCGAATAGAATTAGCAATATGGGATATATTAATGGTATTTAGGTGCTTGTTATTGCTCCATTCCTCCACGAAAACTTGATTGTTCAAATTGTACAAATATTTCCCGACGAATACGTTGATGTTCCGCATTATCTCTAAAACATCCAGCCCCTGCTCCAGCGTCTGCATGGGTAGATTACTATCAACGCTATTCAAGCCGTATTGCAGGGAGGCCAACCTCCTCATTTCACCGTAAGTCTTCCAATCGTGCAAAACGACGGTTGTTAAATTATAAAACGTTGTGCTCAGATAATGTTCGACCTCCTGTTTGATATTAATATAAGTTTTATCGAGGAGGGCCGGCGATAAATTGACACAACTCCGAGGCGGCGGGCACTGAAACGGATCCGTCGGCGGTAACTGCAGGTGGAGGTGAGTATGTAGACGTAAATTAGTTTCGACAAGCTGTGATAACGGATTAATTAGGTGGGTGGTTAACATTTCGTCGGTGGAGAAGTTCGAATTAGCGTTGCTACAATCCGAGAGGGCGCTTAATAGGAGCTGAAACGATAAATTCGTTAGATTAAGACAAATCGCAGCTACATAGAATAGACTTACGTAAAACCGAGCTAGATCCGTTCTGGATTGGATCTGCTTCGATAAATATACAGGTAATATAACACGATGCCAATACAAAAAGGAACAATTGCAGAGCCGCTTAAACAAGCACTCCGCGTTCGTTATAACTTCTAATCTCGATATCACAGATCTGATTTCTTGTAGTGCATCCCCCGACAACCCGCTCGCTGATAGTGATAGTTTCGTCAGTAGAATTCTTTGATCGGTATTTGGACCTAATTCACGCAATTTGAGATTTAAAACTTTACGAAAATCAAAACTCACCCTTTAACGCATGCTCTGCTATGACTAACGCTGATAGGACGTCTAAATGTTGTTCTTTATAGGTTTTCTCCTGTTTTAAACTTTTCTAAAATGTATATAAACATCAATTGATTGTAATAATTTACGAGGACGACGTAAAATGTTTCCGGAATCGACTAGAAATCACGGTATTGGAAGGTTTTTCTAAACTTTTTAATACACATTTTCAGGCGGTGCTCCACACTCTTTAAGCCGTCGGTAAATATGACTCTTACCGATTCTGGAAACATTTCAAGTCGCCCTCGTATTAGTCGTATTACTGACATACCTTTAAATTTGCTAAAATACACAAAGCTTTATGGTTTAAATGCTGCGTTATTAACAAAATAATATAAGTCAGCTGCAGCATATTCCGATTAAAAACGAATTGGAATGCTTTTAGAACCTCCACCAATTTACATAAGGCGAGCAGGACCGTTTTTGTCATGGGCCTGCCTTCGTTGGCGTGCAAATTTGTTACCCATTTTATTAATTCGCAAATCTTTTTCGTCATTTTAACCCCATCCAAAAATAGATTGCAAGCATCATTGAGGTGTTTCACCTTAAACTGGCTCATATTCTTCCTGGTGATGAATTCGATGTCTATAATCCATTGACACGCCTAAATAATAAATTTATGAGATTTATTACTATTTTTTTTTTATAATAATCCTACCCCCAACTTACCTGCCAACATAAAAATTGAGCCTCCTTCGTTAAATTTTGACTTCTATTAGCAATCTGCGCTATCCTATTCTGCGCTAAGGATTTTAAATCGTTCTTGATCAATGTGGGGATGTGCTGCTGTAAGAATTCCTCCGGATACCACAAGATGTTACCGTGTAGCGTACACGCAATTGTTTTCTTGTTAATCTCCAATAATCGTTTTAATATTTTCTTCTCGATATTCCCGAATAAATTCTGCTGGAATACCAGTAGCGTGTTGGCTTGTAACCATATTTGCGTGAAAGATATATGCTCGTCATCCTTTTCTAATTCCGCTAATAAATGCTGGATGTACAAGGTGAATTCGTTCGATAGGCTGCAGCTCTTTAAGCCAATAACTAGCGATTCCTCGATACATTTCTTAACGACAGACTAAAAAGTTTTGAAACGATTAAACAGCTTTTAAAAGTATTTACATCGATTTATACCTGAAAAATATTCCCTGATAATAATTCCGCTTCAATCGCATTTAATTGCTTGTAAACGCACTGCAAGGTATCCTTTTCCATATTATACTCCCAAGGATTGTGCAACATATGCCTGATCGTCCTCTGATACATGTGGCAATGCTCCTTTATGTTACTCCTACTTAATAAACTGTTTAATGTGACTAAACATACTAACAATTCCCCAATCGCATCTAAAGGCTCCTAAATAAAAAAAAATTGTGAAATAATACACTTCATCTAGATTATTGCTTTTTATTCGTGAATTAAATCTAATTATTAACAATATATGTTAGATAGTCCAGCTACTTCCGTGCAAATACGAATCGTGGATCTTTCTATTACGACACCAGGTGAGGATGTTATCGATAATGTAATTAAATCTCTTCCGACCTGTCCGCGGGTTATGGAATTTTCCGCCATATTCCCCGAATTGCAACATTGTTTTTAATTTATTCAAAGTAGCGCTGTCCTGTTTATTTATTTGATACTTTTTGAACGGAGGCCCGCGGGTTTTCTCGAAACTATTATTCATTTTTAATATTTTTTTCATAAAAACAAACTCCCAAAGCAATAAATCGCCTTTAAGGTCGATTACTTTACTATTAAACCTAATATGTACGACACAACACAAGTATTAAAATTCTTATCAAAGTTTACCTTAACAAATGATAAATTATAAAGAATGAAAACAATACACCGATATTGAAAAATAAATTTATACGTACAGGAAAACAGGATGTCGAAGTGCCGCTATAAAACTCTTTTCCAAGTAGAGCGCACAGTTGTTTCAACAATAATATGATTACTTGCTGTGATCGATTCACCAGAAAGCTAATCTTTTGAAGCACCTCCAATATTTTACTGATCTTTTCCAAGTTCTCGATGCCCCTACCATTTTCTACAACCGCATTTATAAATTACAAAACAAGTAAATTGGACATATTAACACATCTATACCTTCATCGTAAAACACTAAAATATTGTAATAGCCGCCAGCTTCCTCCGTTAACAACGATATCTCGTTACATATCGAAGCCAAGCTAATAAAAATTCGAGTTAATAATTTATTATCAGAATGAATTAGTTGCAACAAAGAAATATCCTCAAACGGTTTACTCTAAAATTAGGATGATTTACAACGCATCGATGCAATTCTGATCGTACTTACATTTACTGCGATCGGTTTAAATTTTACATTGGAATTATTTGATAAGTTTGATTTGAATTTGTTCAATTTCGTATTGTATCTTTCCAGAAAACTACTAAATCTCTGCAGCTGAACTTGTCCTATGAAACCTGCAAGTAATTTTAAGATTTATAGGTTAGGTTAAACAATAATAATAATACTTACGTTCAGTTTCCCTGTTGAGTTTCTTGTTGGTGATTAGCGTTGGTTCTAACATTCTTTGATTATCCGCAGGAAATGGAATGAAATTACAAAATAAATGTATCAAAAGTGCATAATTGATAATAAATAATTATATTTACGCAATTCGTAAATTTGACAATTGACAGATGAGTACAGTGATGAAATAACGAACAAGGCCTACCAATTGCAAAAACTAAAGTTGACTCTTATAAGCATCTTTGTACATACAGGGGCTATTCGCAAAGTTTAAACACAATTTAACAATTTATTTAAAAATTGTAGTCCATATAAACTGGTATTCTGTACATTATATTAATATAATACAGTAGAAGTATATAAAAAATTATAAAGTTAGCGCAACATTCGTTAATAATCACGATAAATACCAAATTATTATAAAATATATAACTATAATCTCCTCGATCATTTCTTTTTTATATCACGTGAATTAAATAAGTTTTTCCAATTTGGCGATAATATATATTTCTCGTCGATATTCCCTAAATTAACCATCGCAGCCTCTCCGGAAAGCTTAGTTTCGTGTGGTACACTCATTAAATCCTATAACGGAACTTCTTTTATAAGCAATACAATTTTATGTTAAGTCGCAAATTTACCTCCTTGAACGGATTAGATTCTACTGAATCTAAAACATATTTCATTTTTCCTATTTGTACCTCGATAATACCTGATTTTCTAATTGATATTTTCCCGATTTTCCCTTCTATCATTTGATTTAAATTAAAATCGACAACTTTATCTGAATCCTCTACAAATCCTTTCCCGGGAAGAGAATCAGGCATCTGTAATGTTTAAATAAGTACGTATATATCGAAAGGAGCACAATTACAAGAACAAACTCTAAGTAAAGATACGCAGGGGTGATCCTCGTTATAAAATTTATTATCTCGGAATGATAAAGGCATATTGTGATATATTGCGGAATTGCAGCTATAATGATTACTTGTCGTGCTTGTCGGGATTTCCTCTTTTATACTAACATCATCTAGGTCTTCCTTCTTAACTTGAAACGTTTTCATAAACCCAACTGCAAATTCAATATTAATCACACAGATTAAACGGCTGTTTAAATTAATACCTTTATTATTTTTTAAGGGCAAGACGACAGGGCTATACTCCCCTTCATTTTCTGAGGAGCTTGCATCTTCCTCGTCGGCAAGTAATTCATTAATTACACACTTTTCTTCTTTCGTGTCGACCTTTAATGGAACACTAAATCAATTTATGTCAACGCAAGATTATCGAAATATCGTACCTCCCATTTCGTTTTAATAATTTTAGGCATAGCAACCATGCTCTGGTCACGATCGCCATTGCTCAAGTACCTATCCGAGTATATTTTAGGCTTCCGTAATTCACCTGCACCCTCTGAAAAAACACTACTTGATTGTATATACCGTTGGTTGTGATTTCCTTTAAAATTTAACGGCCTTACATTGCTTTTGTTTTGCTGTTGGTTTTGAAATTTATTACTTATAGATCTGTAAGTGAAGGGGGGTTAAAAATTGGAGATTGTCAGCATTCGTTACTTACATTTTAGCCTTATTTTTATTGCGGATAACATTTAGATTGGGTTTGTATATCTTTTTAGGTTTATTACCGCCTAAACTTAAATCTCGCTTAATGGATAAGGATGTTAAACGACCCGTTTCTGATTGTATAAAGTTATTTAAGTTGAACACCTTTGATTTCTGTTCCATTATTGCACTATTTACGTCTGGAACAACGTGAAATAGCATAACCTCACTTGTCATGTCACATATAAGGTTATATTGAAATACTACCGCAGGATTTTACATCTTGAATTGTTTATCACTTTAGTGTTATTAAACGAAATAATATTTAATTGTATGATTATTAATTAAAGCACTGACGAATTATTGCTATCAGGTTTCTCAAATAAATAACCTCAATCTACAATATGTTGCAGGTATAACGGATGCAGCTACTCGAGTGTAGATGTCGCTGATAATGTTTAAAATTATTTTATATTTAATTAATTCTGTGGATTTATTTGTGTTATTTTACGTTATATTTAAAAATATTATTATCAGAATGTTGTATTGAATAAATAGTTTCTGATAAGCCGCGGATTTATTTTAGGTGATGACGCACCTTTATCAGCCTGTATAGATAAGGATGATGTAATATATTTAATCATAGATTGATAAAGATTGATAATTATTATCTATATTAGTATACAGGATGAGACTAAATTAATGTAACAATATAGGTATATTCCGAAAAAAAAAATTTGGAAAATAGGAGATTGTTAGTCAATAACTTTCGTGGCTGGTGCGGCTTTAGCCCGCGAGATGACTCCATTAGTGTCAACAAGTGATATAATTAAAATTAGTTTTATAAAACGGTAAACGTTGGTGCAAACGTTTATCAGTTCTAGTTTTTCTTATCCAGTTATGTAAATGAATCATTTCTTTATTAAAATACAAAAATAATTGTCTTCATGTGAGCGAAATTGATCGACGTTGTTATTACTGAGGAGTCGCAATCTATGGTTCGGTGTATAGTTCAAAATAAGCTGTGACGCCATTATAAAGACCGCGCCTAGCCGTTTCTGTTTGTAGTGTAGTGTTACATCGTAGTACGAATATGTATCAATCAAAATTTTTACAATAAGGTAAGAGAACGAAATTTGTCTTTGTGCTGCTTCGTTTGAGTGGAATTTAAAAGTTTCGTTTAACAGTGGCCATTACTGGTTTTAACTTCGGGGGATATTAATATAGTCCACAGTATTGAACGTTTGTATTGTTTCGTCTACAGTATTGACTTAAGTTTATTAAGTTAACAGGTTATTCCAGACGAAGAGGTCTTTGAATTACAGTCAATTCGCAAATTGTCATTCGCTTTGTAACGTTGATGAACGGCTATTATTTTCGATTTAATACTTATTTGTTGTTACGTGTTTCGGGTGTGTTACAAACTTTGATTTAACAAGCGGATAATATTTAGGTTGTTCTTGTTAAACTAGGTAATTACGGGTTTGTCAGGAGAATTACACGCCGGTTCCTTGTTTATGTTTTCTCTACTTATCAGTTAAAATTTCGTATATCGTTAGTCAACGTATCGTATGTTAAGGCTTTTACTACATTATACAGACGGTATGCTGTAGGTGTTAATGGATATTGATTGAGCAAAAGAAAAATGACATCATCGTTTCGCGAGATGACATACATATTTAATATACGATTCGTGCGGTTTTTGTATGAGACGTCCCATTCAAAACAAATTATATCATGCAGACACGTTAGGAGTTAGTCATTCTTAACAGGAAGCTGATTAGTATTTTAATGATTCACATTCCTTCAGGTGTACACTCGTATAATCTCCCGCATTTATACATACAGTCTGTCCTACTAACGAGATCCTATTCTCACTTTACAGGTGTTTATAAACAAGCCAAATGATGTTCAAAACATTCTATTTATTTCTGTTATATTGGGGAGTGGTAGATATTAGCGGTAGAGAGAGTAAGTGACGTATTTTTTCCGTTTAATTAACATATTAATTAATACATTCATAACAGTACCATCGCCGCCCAAAATAGTTAAACAGCCACCCACAGATGAAGTGTTATTCCAAGTCCATTCAACCGAGAACGACAAACCCTTCTATATCGAATGCGAGGCGATAGGGGAACCACCACCAAAGTATGCCTCCTTTCACATCTTCAAATTGGAATCGAACTAATTTCGGTGCTATTTCAGATATCACTGGATTAAAAACGGGAAACCGTTCGTGTATCAAACCTACGACAACCGGATATTACAACAACCCGGGAGAGGCACCCTTACGATAACTAAACCTAACAACGAGGATTTGGGGCAATACCAATGTTTCGCCGAGAATGAGTACGGAATTGCCACTTCGAATTCTGTTTTCATGCGAAAAGCTGAACTGAATAATTTCAAGAATGTGATGGCTAGATCGGTTGTCGGTAACGAGGGGGAGCCCTTCAAGTTGGAATGTCAACCCCCTGACGGTTGGCCTAAACCGGTCGTTTATTGGATCATCCTTTACAACACGGACGCCTTCAAGAGCATCAATAATTCCAGGATGACTTTGGATCCGGAAGGGAATCTGTGGTTCTCGAATTTGACGAGGGCCGACGAGACGGAGAACTTTATGTATGCTTGCGCCGCTTCTTCCAATACTAGATTAGAATATAAGATAGGTAATCGGATTAAGTTGCAAGTTAGACAGGCTGGAGTAAATGCAGCTCAAAATAAGAACCCGCCCATAAAACAGTACGTCAGCAGGAAGAATGAAGTCGCTGTTAGAGGGAAGAGCGTCGAATTGTATTGCATATACGGCGGAACGTAAGTTATTCACCTCAACTAATTTTGGCACCTACAACAAACCTAATTTATTTATAGACCGCTTCCGCAAACAGTTTGGTCCAGAAACAACAGGGAGATACAATTTAACGATAGGATAACGCAGGAAAAGTACGGAAAATCGCTTCTAATTAAATTAGTAGATTTCGATGATGAAGGTACTTACACGTGTTACGTCAGCAACGGCGTCGGAGACGCCCAAACGTATTCGATTAGCTTAAAAGTCGTCGGTACGTAATTTAATTTTAATTAATTTTGTATTATTATTTGATTGATGACCATTTCCAGCTGTACCTTACTTCACCGTGGAACCTAAGATAGCGAACGCGGCTGAGGGTGAAACGGTGGAATTCCAATGCGAGGCTGCAGGCGACCCTAAACCGGACATCAAATGGATCCACAACGGGAAACCGATCGCTCAAGCGCCACCGAATCCTAGAAGATCGATTAGCCAAAATAGGATAACGATAACGAATTTGCAAAAGAACGATACGGGCAATTACGGTTGTAACGCAACCAATTCTCTAGGGTACGTTTACAAGGACGTATACGTCAACGTATTAGCGTTAGCCCCCGAGATAACCGAAGCTCCCAGAGATCAAGAAGCCGTCAACGGAAGAGCCATAAATATGACTTGTAGGGTGTTCGGCGCCCCAGCCCCCATCGTGAAATGGTCGAGAAACGGGAAAGACTTAACAGGAGGGAGATACAAAGTATTAGATAACGGCGATCTCAACATCAATAACGTACAATTCGACGATACCGGGATCTATACTTGTTACGCGGAGAACAAATTCGGTTCCGTGAATGAAACCGCTTCTTTCATTGTAAGGCGGCATACCTACATAACAGACGGCCCTGAAGATTACGAGGTCACAGCCGGGCAACAAGCCACCTTCAGGTGTAACGCCGTTTCGGAATTACCGCTAAAAATTATTTGGCTCAGTAGAGGTCGCGAAATCGATTTCGAACTTGAACCTAGATTCATCAGCACGTCCGACTCGTCTCTGACGATAACGCAAACGATCGAATTAGATTCGGGGACGTACACGTGCGTCGCTAAGACGAGGTTAGACGAGGCTTCCGCTCAAGCCACTTTAATAGTGCAGGATGTTCCGAACGCGCCGGAAATGAAGAACGTGGAGTGTAATAAAGTCGATGCCACGATAATATGGACGCCGAAAGGTGATAATCGTTCTCCAATTTTACATTACATCATTCAGTACAATACGAGTTTCACGCCCGATACCTGGGAGGTCGCTCACGACTCGGTCCCCGCCGTAGATTCGAGTTATAATGTAGCCATGAGTCCGTGGACGAATTACACATTCCGAGTTATCGCTATTAATAAGATTGGCCCTTCGAATCCTTCCTCGCATTCCTCGCCTTGTAAAACGGAAGCGGAGGTGCCTTACAAGAATCCTGATAACGTTGAAGGTAATTTACTAATTTTATTGCGTTTGGGGTTTAATTTTATTATTATTTTCGATTAGGTGAAGGTGATCAGCCGGATAATTTAGTCATAAAATGGACGCCAATGCCGCAGATCGATCACAACGCGCCTGGCTTCCATTATTTAGTTGAATATAAACAAAATGTACCTGGCGCGCAATACATCTCCGTCAACATCGATGATTGGCAGCAATCTCGATACGTGGTGGATAATCAGGAATCGTTCAAACAGTACAGGATTAGAGTAACGGCGGTTAACGACGAGGGAAAAGCTAACGTTTCGCCGGAAGAGGTCATCGGCTACTCCGGGGAGAATATTCCAACGGAGGCACCTACGAATTTCACCTTGAATTTCATACAGACGCCTACGACAGCCTTGCTTAGTTGGCAGCCTGTGTCCAACGATAGCGTCAGGGGACATTTTAAAGGGTACAAGATTAAAACATGGACGGACACTAAGAGTTACCGCGAGATACAAGTGCAGGCCGATGCAACTAAAGCCTTAGTCACGAATTTCGTCCCGTACAGTAAAAATTACGCTCAAGTTTATGTGTATAACGGAAAATATAATGGTCCTCCTAGCACTACGATTAGTTTTCTTACTCCAGAAGGAGGTAAGTCTATTGAGAAGTTTAGGCAAGCTTTATTGATTCCTTTTTTAAATCTTGCAGTACCGGGGCAAATGTCGTTTTTGGAGGCTTACCCGATGGGTTCTTCCGCGTTCTTGTTAACGTGGCAAAAACCGGACCAACCCAACGGAATTCTAACTGGTTACAAGATATACTACGCTATAGTGAACGGTACGCATGTTGGGTATAAAATAGATAGGGAGCCGCAGGTTAACGATCCCGAGCAATTACAAGCGAAATTATCGGGATTGAAACCGAATACGAAGTACCGAATTTACATAACAGCGACCACAGCTGCTGGGGAATCTAAAGAGTAAGCTAACTCCTTAGAAAAACCATAAATCCTTACTTTAAAATTATTTTATTCCAGATATTTCATCGAACAATCCACCAAAGTCTTAGGGCATAGCATTCAGCCTCTCATGCCTAGATTCACTTGGTCGAGGGTTGGGCACGAAGGCCACCTCGCCAATATTAAAGTGAAATGGTACCCAAACTACGAGAGACCCGGCTCCCACTTCTTCGTGAAATACCGCAAGAAGGGCGAATCCACCTATTTGGAGACTAATCCCGAGATGAGCGAGGACTGGCTGATCGTCCCCGATCTCGCCCCGGATGAGCAGTACGAATTTATAGTCGTCGCCGTGGATGGTGATTTTAGAATCGAAAGCGAACCGCAGGAGGTGGACACGTACGGAGTTGAAGGCCCTATTATCCAGCAAAAGGAGAATGTCGCCACCGCCGGGTGGTTTATAGGGATGATGCTAGCCATAGCCTTCCTTCTCTTAGTTTTGATAATAGTTTGTATAGTAAAACGAAATCGAGGAGGTAAATATGCGGTACACGAGAGAGAACAGGCGAACGGACGACATGATTACCCGGACGAGAGCGGATTCCACGAGTACTCGCAACCTTTAGATAATAAATCTCACGGGAGGGCGTCTATGAGTAGCGAACCCAAGATGGAGGCTGGGAGC
The DNA here is from genome assembly GCA_004785975.1 of Popillia japonica. Taxonomy (NCBI): domain Eukaryota; kingdom Metazoa; phylum Arthropoda; class Insecta; order Coleoptera; family Scarabaeidae; genus Popillia; species Popillia japonica. The sequence goes on along the minus strand of SMLS01021452.1, from coordinate 1,295 downwards.
GACACGGATTCAATGGCTGAGTATGGCGAAGGCGATACAGGTAAATGTTGATTATTTCGGCTTAAGTTAAGTTGATTTTTGAGAATTATTTTTTATTTTGGATTTTTTAATTTTAATAGAAGGTATGAATGAAGACGGTTCATTTATTGGCCAATACGGTCAGCAAAGACGGCAGGAAGAAACAACCTCGCAAGGATTTGCAACGTTAGTTTGATGTGTAAGGATTTTGTTTTTTTGTTTTCTTTTTTTTAATTTTGTTCTCTCTATTATTATTAACAACTTCCTTCCATATTTATATTTGTGTGTATTTCGTGGTAATTGGGTAGTAGTTTGGTGTAGTTTTGGTGATCTTTCCTCTAATTCGATTCGTTTCCGTTTATTACGCCTTATTCAATTCTAATTGCAGGCCGGTTTACTGAGGATGGTTCTTTCATAGGGCAATACGTCCCTAGCAATATGAAACAAGCAAATGCAGCCCCTCCGACATCTGGGGCACATACCAACGCCATGGCTACTTACGTTTAGTCTATGAAAATGTTTAATTAAAAAAAAATGAAAATGCCATTGCTCTTTCGTCATCCCAAGCTTTTTCGTACTACTACTAACTTCTAAGCTAAAAAAAGAAAAGCACTGTGTGAATCTGCGGATATATTTGATATATTCGATATTTTTCTCATGTTTATAATGTATGTATTTACGTTCATTGTATAAATGTTTATTTTTTTATTATTCTTGATAAGGTATATGATACGTTTCTCATGTTTATATTTCTCTTTTTTTTTTACGTTTTTGACATTTATTTAATTTTATTCTAGGGTTAGTTTCACTATTGTACCCATCTTGTTCTGTGGGTATGATACATTCGTCCATTTTTTTGTAATATTTAAATATAAATCCTAATAGTAATATATTTTGTATAAAATTTCCTCGTGTTGTTGTTTAAAACATTCGAACATATTTTTTTGTGTGCTAAACGACAACACGTTTAAACTATGTCTGACGAACACAGTGTTTCTCAATCTCATTGTGAAGGGTTAACTAAGTTTAATTCCAGTATTATTTCTGTTTAAAAGAGGTTAAAGTGTGCAGCTAAATTTACAATGTAAAAAAGTTGGGGGAACGTCGGGAAACACTGTAGTAAAAAAAATAATAACCTTTAGTTTAGTTTTTTTAATAATTTGGTAAGATTAACGTACCTCTTTTATATTGAGAAAATAACGTTTAACAATTTATTATCAGGGCCAAGGTTTTGTCTTGATCGAGACAGGGTTGATATTGATAATTGATAAAAAAAA
>SMLS01021445.1:0-17060 GCA_004785975.1 Popillia japonica | reverse complement strand
AAAAAAAAGGAAAATTCTAATTTTATATTTCTTACAGTCTAATCCATGATTGTAACGATGTGTACAGATTTGCAAAATTTTATTTTGCCATCATCACAGAGAGGAAAGAGCATTTCTCCATTGTTTTTTTTCAACTTTAGTTGGTAAAATGTGCAAGAGAAGAGCAATGAATCGTAAAGGAATGTTCAACCATCTTTGTTTTTATATACAGCCTGTTTGGAGTCATATACACTCGCGCTGGTATAGAAAAAGTGATCTTAATACAACGTAAATATTGAATTGGAATCATAGATACATATAAGGTATACATCGTTTACGAATGTGGGGCGGCGGGCTGGGGAAAGCAAATTTTACATAAATACACCAATATATTAAACACTGAAACATCAAACATCGATTAGACATAACATTGATCTCTTTTTCCAGAACAGTCTGTAGATAAAAATAACTTTTCTCTCTCGCAAACCAATAATTGTGGTAAATTAGATTTAATTAAAAAAATCAACACGATTCTTTAAAATAATAAAAATGAGGTTCAGTTTATATTCAGTCAGATGTTCCTCCTATATATTTGTTATCTGAAATTTACCTGAAAACAATAATTACTAAGAGATTAATGTGAAACAAATATATACAGACATTAAAATGTTAATCATATTAACTTAGAAAATTAATTAAAAAAGGAAAACAACACAAGCTAATAATTAATATTATACAATCATTACGAGATTCATAAAATCCGATATGAATAGTACAGCTTCGAATCGGACCCCTACGATTTATTCCGGTAGCACAGCAGAACGGGGAAACATCAAATTTGCACATCTACACCGGAATAAATATAAGAGTTACTAATTCGGTTCTAAAAAAATTAATTAACAATAACATTCATTTTGTAACCTGCAAGAGTATAACCTATTAATATAAATCTATTCAATTATATAATATTAAAAAAAAAAGAAATCAACAAAGAACACAACTAAAATACTGTTAAGTGAATAAGTGTTGTAAATTATGCTAATCTTTAGTAACCATTAATCAGTGAATCATTTTATGTATCTTTAAAATTTTGCCCAAACGCTGTTTAGCAGTCTTCATTCCTTTTCTAGGCTTAGGTGTTGACACTACAATAGAAAATATAAGATATAAAAATTCTGTCATTTCAAATATACAAATCTACTTACCGCCCATTGAAGTACTGGCTATACTTGAAGATCCAGCAGTGACAGCTTTGTCGCTAGGTTTCGGTTTAACTTTTTTACGTCGATACTGTCTCTTGGGGCTCTGGAATGATATCAGTTTACTCAGTTTTTCTTGAAATTACATTTCCACAAATAGCCTTAAAATTTTTAAAATAAATAAATAAAAGCAATAGGAAAGGTGACTCCACTCAATGTTAGAAAAAGATAGACAAATAATTCGTTTCGAGTCATCCTTTATCAACGAAAACAAAATAAAACTTACCCTTTACTTTGCAGATCAGGCTCTAGATTTATAGATAACATTAACTATACAAAAACAAAAATAAAACAGTCACCTTGCCTACTGTTCCAACTGTTAAAGCGGTAGGATGGTTCAGTGATTGTGTTGGAGTGGTTTTATTCGTCTGGTGGATTTTAGGATTTGGAACTCTCTGAAAAGAAACAAAAGAAAAAAACGAACTATACAGTGTGTATCAGCCAAATGGAATAAAGTCGATAATAAATAAATAAGGGCGTGTTGGAAAAAAACGGAAATTTCCACGTTTTTTGTCATTTTCGATCATTTTCTCAACCTCTAGGCGCCTAATGGCAACCGCTGGGCATGGAATGGAAGCGGCTTGATGAAAGGATCATTAGGATCAAATACTACAACCTCCCATTATTTCCAGGCATTTGCGAAAGTATTCCGTCACTTTCCACCATACTGCACAGCATTTCATCACGTTACAATACCCTCCATATCTAACATTCCAACACTATCAAACACATTCCTAACATTCAGAAGAGAATCAGATGGTATTTCTTCTGATCGATATCGTGAAAAAAACCTAAATTAATTCGAAAATTTGAAAAATACCTTTTCGGGACTTTCACCCGCTCTCTTGGCGGCCGCTGCTTCTAAAACCTTTTCGACCGCCTGTTTTTTTGTGCCTTCTCTAGCGGGGCGATTCATTTTCGGTAATAGCGGACCTACTCTAGCCTTGGGATTCCAGGCCTCGTCGATCTTTGAACGCCCTCTCGGCTTGAAGATATGTATATCTTCATCATCTGAATTATCCAGCGATGGATATACTGAAAGAAAACGCTCTTTACAACACATACCCGTTCCATGAATGTACCGTTATTAACTTACTATAGTCATCATCTTGATGTACGTTATTTATATCTTCCTCTTCTGATAATTGCTGGGTTAACGTGCGGTATTTCCGTTGCCGGATTGTATTCGGGCCGGGATCGATGAAAGTCTGTCCGATCGATAACATCCCAGCTATGGCTTCTTGAGTAGACGGCGATGTCCTCCCTGAACTGGATCGAATTTATTACGATAACGCTCTATAGGTACTTAAATCGTGCAAACTCAACTTACTCCATGAACTTATTCGTTAAAGCTGAAGCTTTCAAGAGAGACTCGATACCGTTCTTAGGTTGATCTCCATCGACTAGTAGATGTGTTTCCGCTTTGATTTTCTTATTTTTAACACACCAACTTGCTGCAATACAAATAGGCAGTTGAAAGGGAATTTTCTTATTAAAGCTACCATACTTTTCCTCGGACTTTCATCTATACTTAAATTAAAACAATCATCTTCTCTTTCGCTGTCATCATTAAAATCGTACACTGATTTATTTATATTTGGCATAATTATATTACTATTAATAGACATGTTTGAAGTGGAATGCTCTATTGGAAGAATATCTTTGGTCCCTAGCTTAAATTTTAAAACAGTTCCACCTCTATGCACAGCTGTAGTTTGTTCTGGACGCAATAATAAATTAGGTGACCAGCTCTCATCCAAATTCGAACCTAAACTTTCTTGTTTCGGTATAATCGGCGGTTCACACGAGAACGTCGACGGTTTTGGCAACGTTAGTTTAATACGAGGTTGAAAATCCGGCGGATCTAACAGGAACTAAATAGGAGCGAAAAGTCCTTAGAAAATTTCATTCGTTCACAACCGATAAACTTACATCATTTTTGGCATTTAAAGAATAATTCACGAAATCCTTATTGACTGGTTTCTTCCGCTTTCTCTTGGATTCCCTTTCGGGTTTCGGTGGATTCAACGAATTAATATAACGTTCAGCGTGTCGGATCTCTTTCGATATATCTTTTAATAACTTGGTTGGATTTATAGTATGAGGTATCTGCTCTCTTGTAACCGTGTTGTACTTGAAAAGTGATTTCATTTAATAATTTAATTTTCAATCAAAATTATAATGGTATTGTACTCACATCCTTTTCAGTATTCCAATGCTTTAAAGTCGTCAGCAATGTTTTTAATCCCACCAATAGATTGTTTGGACACCTATGACCTTCAATATTTAATTGTGTAATTTGCTTTAGTAATCTCTCAGCTGCAAACCAATGTATTGTTTCGAAAAAGGGATACAAAAACTTCTCTGTCGTTTTGATCTTCTTTTCAATATCATAAACCCTACGTATTTAAGAAAATCGCGTAAATCTCAATAAAAGCCGATAAAATTTACTCACTGTATCTGCATCGGCACATTAAGGCTGTGTAGAAAATTCCCACCAAACACCAACGAATCTATCGGCGTTAGAACTGCGTGGATCCAACCGGTTGGAATCAGCATCGTCTGACCTTGCCTCAATGTCGACTTATAACACTGGTCGACCTGATCTCCAAAGAACGTTTCGCTCTGATTACTCGAAGTCATCCACTGCTGATACAGAGTCAGATTAGCAGGTGTGGGTTTTATAAAATAAAATATCTTTTCCCCACGTAGCACATGATACCACACACTAGTTCCTCCGAAATCTATATGAAAATCTGTATATGAATCTTTCACGCTCATTAAGCAATATTTTTGTACTTGAGGTTTCTGTATAGGATAATCGTGTGGCCAAACAGTATTTGCCCAATCCAGTTTTCGAGCCACTAACGGTGCTTCAACCAAACGTCCCAACCTGCCATTTCATACAGGCCAAGATTAACATACTATGATTATAATTATAACTTAAAAAGGTCGACTTACCCTGTACTTGAAAATTCCAAACTAACTACGTTGAATACCCTAGTACGACTTAAACTATTAAAATATGCGACAAAATCTTGCAATTTCATCTTGATATCTGTTTGCCTGGTTACATCAATGACATCCATTTCATGTTCACCACCGACGTAAGCCTCGACATCATATAGACTAAAATTATCTGGAGGTATCGTCATGTCTAATCCATCTTTCCCATCTATGACAATCGGACAGTCAAAACCCTTCTGTTGCAATAATGTCTCAGTTAACTGTTGTCCCCGCATGTGTAATACAACTTCTCCCTCACTAGCAAAGTGCCTGGCACGTAACTCCCTGATAAACACAGTTGTTCCTGTCTGTACCGGCTTCTCGTTGGCATTATCGTCCCAAAAATCATGCCGGTGCCAATTATGATAAGGTTTGTCTACGAATATAGGGTCAAGTTGTTGTTGGGGAGATTATATGGTATAATCTACTTACATATTGATGGGCCAAAAATAGATGTACACCTTGGGCAATGATATTTATCAATCTCAATGGCTAGATGCTCCTGAAAGTTGCAGCAACTAAAAACGAACAATTTCAGAATGTTTTCAGGATTTCAGACGGTTTTTTTCAGGTAAAATATCATCATTACTTAGGTTATACAAACGTAACGTTCAGGTTTCTTTTGGGAAGCCTGCTTGGCTTGAAATTATACTTACCTTCCATGGAACCAATCTTTACACATATCACACTGAATCATAAAGATGCTGGGATCATAGGGCTGGCCGCATAAACAATAAGAAGCCTCCATTGTTGAAAAATGTTTAGTTTGTTGTAAATAATAAAGTTAGATGCATAGAAGTTTGTAATTAAGAACTAACAACTCGATGGTATCATTTTCCCCACTTAGTGTCGCCCGCTCTAGGAACATCCTGAAACTTGTTTCACCGGAGTCAACCGGAGTCCCTAGTACGGTTACTAGTCGTTAGATGGCGCAACGACGTTTAACGTAAATATAAATAAAATTCCGATTTACAAGTAAGGACGATGTAATGTATTTCGAAATGATTGAGAATTCTAAAGAAATTGTGGCGAAGTTTAATACATATTTGACTCTATTCTTAAGGAGTACAATACGAATTCTAGGATAGGGTTCGGTTTTAAGGGAAGCACGAAGATTAGTTCAACTGTTTTCCCGGATTTTCATATTTTAATTAGTGTAAAAGTTCCGTAAAACGGAATCCAATTTATTAACAGTTAATATAAAGTTATAATGTGGAAGAAAATAAGGTAATATGTATGAAAAGTTTAATCCAATTAATATCTAAAATGTATAGAGGTCCCTGTGTAAGATTAAAGGCGCGGTTTTAAGCAGACGTGGATAAATTGATACCTACCATGTAACAAGGATTGAGAAGACAAATATACACTCTTATTAGTGGCGTAAAATAAGCTACTTATAACATTGTGCTTATTTCCATTATCGGAAGATTATTGGTTAGGGGGTTACTAAAACGGCAGGGCAGCGTAGATGTATGTACCTACCTACCTACCTACCTTAAGCGAAAGCCGCTGATATAATAAAATCGAAAGACAGACTCAACGTACCAGGTTAAAATGTAATTTGTCGCCGACTCTGTATTGCGATGGAAGTTTGCCCTTTTATAAGGTTATAAATGAGGTAATATCCTTTGCATTTTCAGCTGTATGTTTTAATCTCCCGACAATAATTAAAAACAACGCCCGTTCCATCTTTTGCACGGTTTTCCTCCGAGCTACCTACCCGTGGGATTACAGAGATGATGGGAGTTTTAGGTGCTGGCTTTGCACCGGAAACAAGACATCATCAATTTACTGTCTTCGACTGCTAGCTACTAACCCGTCTACGACGTTGTACCTAATATTAAGATTTAGATTAGACGTTGGTCTTCTTAATAATTTAACACTGTTGGGTTCGTAATAAATCACACCTAGCGTATTTATTACGTTTCTTACGGTCGAAACTACTAGCTGCTCTATATTCATACGGCAACTTGCGACGAATGTTGGCTTCATTTCCACGTGAGTTTCTCGTGATGAATGTGTCTCAAACAATATACGTCCATACATACATAGATGATGTGTGTGATTTAATTCTAAAGATCTATCTACAGATTTAATAAAACCGTGGACTGGTGACAGACTTGCATAAAATCTATACGTGTAAAAGCGAATATTGTTTGTAGTACGTGCATGTAAGGTTTTCGAGCGATATTTTATGCGTTTATGTCTAGAGAGCGTAATATATGTAATGTTTTAAGGGGAAAATCCGATTTTAGTTAGACGTTGTCCCTTGACGTGATACGATGCAGATTATTGCAAATTTATTTCGTGAGGTGGCTGAGGTTGAGGTATGGCAACTCGCCAGAATACCAATGCGAAAAGCACGAAGCAGGATGGCAAAGCTGCGCTACGATCTCCCCATATTTCTCCTAGTCGTTACACAGATCGAGACACTTTATGCATTTGCACCATTGAATCTTAAAATTTTGCCAACAGTTTCTCGTGTTGCGATTCGCACGAAAATATTCTAATTTATTTTCTAATATAATCGAGAATAATCGAAAACAACTTTAAAACGAAACGAGAGACACTCATATATTTTGTTGTCATATTGTCGTATTATCGAAAATTCTACGCACTTTGAACCGTAATAATTCTCGCGTCAAATCTGCCGCCGCGTGAAATGAAACTCTCAAATTGTTTTGATGTATTCGTAAAGCTTATTGTGCGCAGTTTTCCGGACGTGTCGTTTGCATAATGTCATTTTCGCCAGCATCCTGACTGATTTATCGTTTGATTGTGGCCTATTATTGCCATCCTCCTTTTATGTATCGGCTTACTTCCCCTGCCTCGTCGTTCTAACTTATTTTTAAACAGTCGAAAAATGTAATTTGTTGGATCAGCGGCTCCATTTTTCTCAACTCCGCAATAATTTCCGGACGATTTTAACTTCCCTCTTTCCTTATTTATAAAGCTGCGACTCTTAACTCGGCTTTTCGATTCTCACTTTGAATAGAGGCAGAAACATGTACCTATGCCCCGTTCTCCGTAATAATTTTCTAGTATTAATAGATAATCGAAAAATATAAACGTCTAGCCGATCCAATAAAAAAAGATCGATCGTAGAGTTACCCCATGCACGCTTAAAATTGGAAATGTATAGCGGAATAGCGTCGCGTAACAAGAGCTTAACGATTAACAACGGTTTTTTTCCTAACCCCGATACGTATTTTGAATCCGTACAGCTTCCTTCCAATCACGTACCACCTCCACACGTCGTACGACAACGTCGCCTTCCTTGGAAAATGATTTTAATCATTGCCCGAGAGTCCTTCCAGGTTCATCTTGCGACGTCTAATACCGAGGCTAAACGGGAAACGGGAAGGGGTTGGCCGCGAGGGTGTAGTATTCAATGTAAGGAGCGGCGGTGTGAGGGTGAATCTGGCTCGATTTATTACAAGAGGGACCGACACATACAAGTTAGAGGCGGCCCACGGGTCTTCTTCCAGAATCTTCATTTACCTAATCGGAAGCCTTGTTCTCTAGGCAGGCACCAATTGACAGGGACAGTCCAAGATTTAATATATTCTTGATATTTATAGCGAGAGGAATGAACCTTTCAGCTCTATCCACTCCGAGGACGGTGACAAATATTTAATTAAAATAGTTTTTATTAGGAATGTTTTAAAAGGGTTTAATTGAATGGATTTTGATTGTCGACATTGGAATGAACGAGTTTGTAGGAATTGTGCAAAAATTTATCAAAGATTAACTTAAGCTTTCGTTCGAACTAAAAAGGTGGAGGATATCGAAATCGGCCACATCCTCGATTGCACGTTAATTTCACACCGGCAATCGGGAGTAGGTAGTATTTATTGAACTTTTAAAGGTCCGTTCCGTTGCCAACGGTATGAGGGTTCTTCAAAAATGAACGGCCAACTCGAACTTGAGTGTCCTCCTTGTCAGTTAGCCATTCGTTATATGTTTCAGACACTAAAACCAATAATATTTACGCTGGACGCGAGTATATGTAATAATTTAATTAAAATCGCCATTTAGATTTAGAGTGTGGCAACGATGGACCTTTTCACGAGTATCCCCCTGTTTTCGAAGGCTATCGTTGGAGAAGCGAGAAAATGGCGAAGCGGTAAAGCAGCGTTATTTCCTATTTTTACTCGACAATGGTTTCGCTCTTTTTTGCTTGATCGACCCCCTTCATTTTCCCTTGCTGTGGATAATTAATTGCCTTTAAATACATATTTCCTTTCTGCTGAATGTATATTTCTATATTTCTTAATTTTATTTGCTTTGTCGCATTGTTCGGCGAGCTCGGGTCGTTCTGCGCTTGAGGGTTGCTCCTATTATACTCATTTATTGGCTGTATCCGTAAGCTGTGATTTTATTTTGTCCACGTATTATAATCGGAATTCTAAATGGTGATTAAATTCATCGGAACGTATAATTACGGCAAGTATTCGTTAATCGAGATTGTAGACTTTTCTTTTTTGTAAATAATCGCCAAGATACGGCGGCTTGTATGGTAGATGCGCATCTAGTAGAAGGTTGATAAATTGAATTTAATATTACGTTAAAATTTTGCGGCCTGCCGTCTCCTTCCTCCCATTCCCTCCTTTGTGTTGAGAGCAGCAATACCTAGTGGCACAGCAGGCACTGGATATATCCAATTGCTTTCAAACAGTTACCCTAATTAACACAATGTAATTAAATCAATTAAAGCCGCAAAGTCCGTACGCGTAGCTGCTGGGATTTATTTAAAGTCTCTCTCCTCTACTCACACAGAGAGTGGAGTAAGACATTGGCCTAGTAGGTACTATTAACCCTTTCCTTTTCCATAGTAGGGGATGAAGATGTCTACGCCGTCTGCACGGGGATATCTAGCTAACACGTGCACCTACATCATCTATTTGTGGGTGGTTCCCCGGTACGATAAATCATCGAGTATTTTGGACGTCGCGTTTTCCGATGTTGTAGCCGAATAAATGCTCGAGCACAGCCTTTAAGCGCCTGCAAATGCGCTAATAGCATTTACATAGGATAAACAAGGCCTACTATTAATCTTATGTACTTGTGACGAGTGCTTTCGCTTTAAAAGCTCAGATATACGTACATATTGTGTGGCGCATCACCCTTGATGAATAAAACGAAAACGAAAACGAAAACGAAATGTTTATATTAAACGGAACGCGATATCTCCAAATTGAAATATCAACTTTATATTCCCCCGATGTTACTAATAAACAAGCTGTTTTTACACTCTAACCACCCGGTTCGTTTGCATAGGGTTGCAACACCTGTTACAATATTGTTAATGACGTTTCGTGAAGTACAATTAACGTAATGTTTCTTGCGGAATATCTGCCATTAAATTCATCCCTTGCGATAATGAAATTCGTAAACTGTCAAGACATTTTTGGACACGACTAAGGAAGACGCCTATACCCTACGTACATACGTATGTATGTATATACATATGTGTGTATGTATCGCGTGGCTATTAGGTACAATGTATTACTAAGTCCGAGAGTATCGAGAAATCCGACTGCCGAAGTGGATAAGTGGTTTTGGCTGTAGGTCTCCCGCTCTCCATTTGTATGGAGTGACCGCTGGAAAGACCCCGGAAGTGCGACCAATGATCCATGAATTCCGAGCTCACTTTCTTTTAAACGTGCCACGTCTAAAATCTACTCTGTATCCCTTTCCTGCGTTACAAAACGAAATACGTAGCGGGAATTATTTTTCATTTTGCACGTTAGATATTTATTAAAATAGAATTAAGTTCTCACCGTGAAAGCTTTTTTAATTAATCCGAACGAATAGGAAAATTTGGACGAGTTGCATATGATTATTTCTAAACTCACCCCTGTATAGCATTATCTATATATTAGAGGTAAAGGAATTAAGGTTGATGCTCTTACCATAATGATTAGAATAGAGCATCGAGCTCAATTCAGCTCACGATAAATAATGCCTAAAGGTGGAAACGTATAAATGAGGGTAGCCTGAGTGTTAGTAGAGAGCGAGGTGTCTCAAGTAAAGCCCTCCGATTTAAATAAAATCTCGCAAGTATCACTGGGCGGGTGTGGCGGGGGTTTTTTGGCGAGCTGCAGCAGTTTATCAGAGCCATCCGTTCAATCAAGGAGCTCGAAGGAAGCGGGCTTTGGATGCAGGTCCGTCTCGATCTGAGCCAGCCGGTTGGATATTCGGCCTCACCGTGCTAGTTGGATAGCAAAGGATGGAATACAACACACCAGCATTACTATTCTACGCGAATTTTACCGTCTGCCTGCATTCGCTTCCACCTCAATGAGTTCGAATGCTCCTAGAAGCGCCGCCAATGGGGACCGAATGGCGAAAATCATTGCGGGATAATGACATTAAACTCATTAAATCAGAATAAGGAGCTGCTACGCGCCGCTTTTTACCGGGACTCTCTTTATAAGCTTCGGTGGGTATCTGAATAGTTTCGCGAAAAACGCAAGAAGATGCCCATGAAGATAAAGTGCGCGGCGGCGAAAGAGCGAAAGGTGGCGAGGGCGAGAGGGGAAAGGTACTAATTCTTAAATTACAAAACGCGCCTACATGGTGAGGACGATGGGGAAAAGGCTAGCCGGGATTAAGTGAGACGCGACGATCGCTTCGCTGATCTTTCGAAATATCAACGAAGAAAGGAAAAATTTAAACACGACGTAAATAACTCACAACTCATTTAACTAATTAATTTATAACGCGGCAGCAGCGCGAGTCAAAAACATATTTATCGCGAACGATATATCTCTTCCAATTAATTCGATAACCCGATACGATTGAAACGGCAATAAACCAGAGAAGGCAGTACTAAACATATACATATATGTATGTACTTCCGATAAACGCGGATGTCCTCCGGATCGCCCAGAAACAGGGTAGAGGAGCAAAAATACAGAATTAGGGTCTTGTTAATGTGCGTCGCCTTTTCATCGGCAATAAAATTAGTATACCTCGTGTGCGAACGTCAGCACCCAACATTCGGAGTTTTTGATAAAGCTTAGGATCGCCCCTCGTGGGCAGACAATAGCTTGCGGCCGCCTCCGGCAAGTTGTAAACAACCCTACACTGTCTGCGAAACCGCACACACGTACCTTAGCCGTTTCACCCCTCGCCACCACCTCTTTCATTGCTTTCGCCCAAAAACTCATCTGATATTTTCGATCGGTATACAACTATGGACGAGGGAAATGAGAAAAAAGGCAAACAAGTAATGGCTAATGCGAAGATCGATTGAACCGTACGAGACGAATTAAGATGAAAGTAGGCGAGAAAAAGTCGAAACTACGAATACGAACCAACAATACAACCCCGATTCCATTGTAGTTGCAACGTTTGTCGATCAAGTAGGGGACTGCAGTAGTGAAGGACGATTTCTTTCGGTCATCAATGAAATCCATTCCTTTAACGAGCTGCACTTGTTTCCACGATGCCCCCTAGGCTGGATCGTGCACATTCAGCTCACTTGGGCAATAAAAAAATAACACGGAAGTTGCAACAAACACTGGCAGATGATTATTGTTAAAATCGTGATTTAGATTAGAGTTTCCTTTCCAGATTCTAGCTTTTTGTTACAATAATGAACAAGAGACGGTTTTCCTTCCCTCTATCGTATGTTGGGCGAGATGATTAGGGACTGATGCCGGCAAGAGCAGTAATAAAAAGTTCCGCCTGTGAAAGGCGTATAAACGATATATGTCTCATCATTGTCTCTTGAGGATTTGTGTAAACGCGGGCCTTCCTTGATGGTGTCAGTTCTTGTCATCTGCTGTACCGCTCTCGGCAATGCGGGTGCTCAAAAGACGTCCATGTCATAACCATTGCAACTGATTACTACTGGCCAAAGCAGCTCGTATACATTTTGCATTGTCTAAGCTTACTCTGTCGTATTTTCGCAATCCTTTCGAGATAAATTATCGCCACAATATTCAAATTAATTAATATTCCTTATACGTATGTCTTTCACGACGCTATGCTAATAGATCAATTATAAAAGAAAAACATTTCGTTTTAAATTTCCACGCAAATATTAGGGTAGGTATACCTACCGGGAAGTTTTCCCCGATTTTATTTTTTTTGTTTCTTTTTTAATGAAATTGCATACTAAATAAGTTTTCGATGGGGTAAAGTTTATTATTCCATCTTAACGGGGAGTGTTTAGCAAACAAGAGCAAGTTGCAAGCAGAGTAGAACGTAGCGGAGGTAGTAGTTTAGGCTCTCCTGGTTTTCGGGAGTGATTTTCGTCCTACCCGCGGTCATATCGCCTGCTTGGGAAAGGTTCAATTAACCCCTAAGTAGATTAACCTTACTTATGTCTCTGTTTCGAAGTCAAGGGTCAGACAACGAATCTCCGCCTAACCGTACACTATACGGGTGTATTTATATTAATAACTCTGTACATGCAATGTAAACTATACATTTTCGGAGTTCATATACAATGTAATATGAACTACATCGATCGAAAAATGATCCAAGATACGAAAATTAGTTGGGCAGCGAGATGGTAATCTGTCTACTGACTACTGCTCTTCCCGAATTAATTTCGTTAATATATAGCAAAGATCGTAAATAAGGGGTTTAATTTAATATTAAATTGTAATTTGTGATTCAGGTTGACATCTGACGTAAGAGTAAGATTTGTAGCGAATTGTAAAACCTCCATTCCGACTAATAAATATTTGACGGCACTATTAGCGTTCGCCTTGTCACAGTTCCCAATTACGACACTGTGTGTATATAGTTATCTTTGTTTTAATGTGTTCATCTGACGGCGTAATAGCTGGGTAACTGGAATTAATATAGGTTATACTTGTAACTTTACTAGTCCCTAAACAAGATGACGTTTCTTAGAGCATCGCTGGGGTGGGGTGGATAGCTCCGCTTATATCGACAGATTTCCCCCCTTAAAGATAAGTTGCAAATTGTTTCAGCATGTTGTCTTCAACCAAACACGTCATCCTATCAACAATCTTAGTTAATAAAAATTCCAATTCACGAATTAATTCTACGCAACTCAACAAAAGATATCTTCAAAAATCCATCCATACCCTTGTCTGTATTACATAAGTACATACATACATACGTCGTAAAAGGTTCCGCGTTGGGAACGTTGTCGTTTAAATCGTGTTGCCTTTCCGCTATCTTGAGCATATTCAGCAAAATAACCAGCCTATTTATGTTTAATTGACGCGAACAGTGAATACGGCCTCCATACATTCCCCCAGAGTTGCCTTTCTGTGCGTGTGTACTCACGGCCGTGAACGTGATATCGTTGCTCGCTAGGTGGGGTTCCAGGTGACAGTAAAAGACCGAAGTCAAGCTTGAATGAGGCGCAGTGGGTCGTTGCGTAACAAAGTTCTTTAATCGCGCCCTCCTCTGGCTCGCCCAAGTCGTACTCACGCATCTTTGCTGTTATGCAATAGTACCCTTGTGTATAATTTCCTCGCAATCATTCTCATTTAAACAGTAACTCGAGAAAGGCAGTTATGTACACGTTAATTTTTAGCTTACGTGTACCCATTTCGAGGTAATTTTCAGACTTTCAGAACTTTTTCTTTTTAAGAAGAGGGAATTTTGTTTTTTCTTTTCGAAAAGAAAATATTTTCATTTCGCTTTTTTATATTCCTTTCACCCTTCGATATATCAAATTTTATATGCAATCCCGTAATAAAAATACAGACAGGGTGAAAAAGTAATATCGATATCATAACCGCTTGTTTACGAATTGAAAAAAAACGCGAGATATTCGAAAGGATGGAGGAGCTGGCGAAATGTTGGCAATGTCAGTTCGTATTTTTTACCCAAGTGAACCGAAGAAGTTTGGTGCTCCAGAACAGGCTGCGACGGTGCCCCGTCTAAGGTGGAATTCTCAAGGGACGAATCTCGGTTACGATCCGCCCTACCGAACCAACTGTGCTAAGTCAACCAAGATGACAATTCCCTACGAGAATGTCGTGTTTATAATTACTTTATTTTAAATCGCGTATGAATTTGCGAAAAAAGAAATAATCACGTACGCATTTTATAATCCCTGCTAATTAAAACGAAGGGGACCCATTTTACACGTTTAATACTTCATAGTGAGTTTTAATGAATCATCAAGAAGTACGGGTGAAGCGCGCCATCACATGAAATAAGAAAAAGGACCGACATTAATGACTTTGTGCGCCCATCAACTAGATTTAAGGGCATGTATACTGAGAAACAGCAAAAGATGAGAAGGTACGAGGCCAAGCCTGCCGTGAGGGCGGAGTAAAAAGCGAAAGGAAAAAAAAATGGTAAACGGTCGTCTACCACGACACTCCCAATATGTATGGGCTCTTTTAAAAAAGTAAAGTTAATGCCGTTCTGCGAGAGGGTAGCTGCCCTGGTCTTTTCCCTATGCAAAGCGGCGTATAGTTCCACGGTTCCTTTTTTTCTCCCAAAATAAGCGCATTGTGCTGCCAAACTTTGAAATAGATGGGCAGCATTTAAAGGTAGTTATAAAATATATATTACCGTGCTATATATAAAACAAATGGTCTCCTGCTGGATAAAAGAATTGAAGATATGAGGATATGCAACGGCCAGCAGTTGGGCTCGTAAGATAAACGACTACGCAGGTATAACCGTCCTCCGTGTAGCGCGCTTTTGGACCCTACATTTCACCCCCGAGTACACTCGCTGCTGACTAGGAGGATATTCATTGCGAAGACTACGAAATGTGCTAAACGGCTAAATGACGAATAAACTACTCAGATTGATGTTACTTATTAAGATGATATTTTAAAACTAGATTTAAAAAAATGGTGGAGGTGCTAGGGTATTATGCAAGAACAATGTAGGTACATACTTCACATACCTACAGATTCATGCTTGAAGATATGATTCCATATATTATATATTCCTAATAATACTTCTGACATCAGCGTCACCGTCGATTTTCCCCACTGAAATCTACTCGCACCCCTTCCCCCTGTTCGTGGCATGTCCGATTATTCTTTTCGCCATTCTCGACGGGACACCCCCGATTAATTATACTTCCTCTCGGCTTGGTCGACAATACAAACTACCTATCTTTCTTATTTCCGCAAGACGACGGTGCTCTCGACGGCGTCTCCCTCTTCAACAACTCCCATCTTTTACGGTTGTGTCCACACTCCAGTTTTAAATTCTTTCGAATCTATTCTTTTAATATTTCCTCTGGTCTTTTATTCGTCCGTAGACTGATCGAGGATTATTCGTTCGGAGCGTATTTCGGAATGTATAATATTTTTGCGATACCTACATATATATTCCGGCACCTCCACCAAAAAAAGAAAAAAGCAAAAACTGTATCATGATATTTAATTAATAAGAAAATTGGAAGAAGCTACGAGATAGATTGGCCATCAGTGTTAATGATACCGAGCGTTGGTCGGTTTGTTAGACTGGCGTTCCGGGTACGATGGTGTGGTGGTGCTGCGGTGATGTTTACAGTTCTCAGGCGGTACTGAATAAGTCCTACGTACGGACTAAGCGAATGTGTTTCTGGCTGATAGCAAACAAGGGTATTGATCAGTGTAGAGGCGAGTAAACAAGTAGATTGGGATGAGTCGGTCTAGTAAACGACTGCTGCTTATGTATCAGCGACTGAACTCGCCTGATGGCGAATCCTTTATTGTGCATCGCCGGTGATTGGCATGTGTTGTGCCGTGGCCGTTAGTATTGAGTGCGCCGCCGCTACAGCCACCGCCACCGACTAAGCGAGACAACGCGGGTTTACTAGAGAGGCGTCCACAGTCTAACATCAGCCACGGTATCGCTGTGTACTGTCTACTCCGCTATAATCCCCGTGGCGATACACGTGCTGCCTCTGCTTTGACGTCCGAAACCCGCCGACAGACAGCAGCCCAACGTGAGTACCGACAGCGGCCAAATTTAAAGCTCGCCCGCTATTACCCGTCACACTTCTTCTTGCACCGACTCCTTGAGGGGCATGCTGGAGCCACGCTGGAGGCCTGTGCAGGTAATATCGGAGAGCGATTATTTTAGTTTTTAATGGTAGCGCGGGCGGCAAGGGGAGGTGGATCAAGTCCGACCTCCAAGGAGGATCTCCGTCTTGGCTCTATATTCGCGCGGGCTCCTCCCACCGCCTACGAACGCGTCTCCGTCGAAGCTCCACGAAAATACCCCACCACAAACGCGCGCCGTTACCTCTTGTCTATGTACATCCTGCTTCCTTGTTTCCACTCTTTCATCGTCATCATCATCAGAGTTGTACTGCCTCTTCTGTACACACTTCCCTTGTTTATCATTTGCATTTTGCAACCGTCTCGCTCCATCCATCGGATCAGATCGGATCGGATCTCGGATCGCGCGTCTTGGCCCGCGAAGGGGGGAAGAGGGGCAATTTTTCCGATAATTTTTACAAACATTCGAATCCTATTCAGAACCGACGGTGATGAGAAATAATAATTTACGAATAATTAAAATTTTCCGCTGCAATCGTAGCCGCTGAAACGCTCGGAAAAATCTCAGCGCGTGAAACGCAGCTTACTCCTGTCAGATTCGGTCAACAACTGTTGTGTATCGGTATTTACTCGCGGCGCGCCGTAATGCTTGTTTTGTTGCGATGCGTCGGCATTTTTAAGGGTTGAAGCGCGCAATCTCGCCACCTGATATTATCACTTTCCACTTTCTCGACAATATTTAATCGGGATTTACACCGTTTTGAGCTTCATTGTGCATTAGATGCAATTATATGGAAAATTGAAGCAGACAGTAAAATGTTAAAAGGGTTTACGTCGCACCAACTGTTTCCCCCAAGGGGGG
>SMLS01021438.1:0-37414 GCA_004785975.1 Popillia japonica | reverse complement strand
TTTTTTTTTTTTTTTTTATATAATAATAATAATAATAATGTCAGAAGTTGTATTTAAAAATACCACAATCGACTCTGATGCATGTGGTTCCGCTTGTGTAAATGAACAACAGACATGTTTAAAAAAGGAAATGAACTTTTTATCTGACTAACATTTGACCCTTTTATACAAAGAATAGGAGTCGGTGATTGACAGTTTTTCATTTTTGTCTTGTTTACAATTCAAGAGATACATCGTCGGAAAATACTCAATACACATGTCGCTTTCTCCTTTTTTAAAATGGAAAAATCTTAGATAAAAATTCTCTCCCGTTTACAGGGGTTGCACACACCGATTCTCCCAACATTTCTTTTATTTATTTTTTTTTAGTAGGTAGATATATTATGCATGTAGATTGAAATGTGACTTTGGTGGTCCCTTTTGTTAAATTACTATTCGTACAGAAGAACTTAAGATATTCTACCACATTAAACACATCGTTTTAAAGTAACAGAATCTGAGCGACATCAACGTCCTATTCACGTAAACGTAATATTAGTACGAATTGATATTTTGCAATAACGGTCTCCCTTTTACATCTACCTTCCTAGTTTTCCCAAGAATGTATTAGGTACTAATGGATTTTTTCACTAATGGATTGTCACGCTCTTTCAATCGTTGTGTTTACTCAAAAGGGAATTTGTCACTTTACATTAATAAATGGTTAAAATTTGTAACGTTCTCGTTATGTACTTAACGTTAAATAACATAAATCTACCCCTGTTTACACTTACGATGTTACCTGAGTTAAATTTTGTGTTCGTGCGTTTTTAATTTTTAGATCAACGTAACAAAATAAATCAACTTGGTAGAACGGCGCCAGCCGCATCCAGTCATGAACGCTTTAGAATTAGACATGTTTATTAATGTCAATTAAAGGTCAATTAATATTAAAGATTGAACTAGCTCACATGCGAGATGGACTACGTCGCTGCATATCAGATTTATTCCATTCGTTTATTGATCAACATTTATATTACATCCTATTGAGAAAGAATTTAATTCGTATTACTGTAGCAATTGCTCAGACTTAATACTCAAAATATCGGTGGACTATTAACTCGTGACCTCCGAAGATGATCTTGATACGTCGCTTCATTTTTAGAGAGGAGAGAGAAAAAACAAGCCCGATACGATAAAAATTCCTCGTTCAATTCGAAAATAAATAAACACCTACATAGAAAATCATAAAGGACTACGAAAGAAAGGAAAAAGAAAACGGCATAGATGTCGATGTTAAATTAAAATTGACAGCCTCTTTTCTAACGCGAAAGGGAAGGCTGTTACAAATTGTCAAATGTCAACACCACCCAGTCTTTTCATTGTGTCCAATTTATACGAATTGAAAAAGTGTGTATTTTTAAAAGGCTCCCTTGGGTAAAAATCGCAAGACACTCTCAAGACTACAACTGACGAATATATGGTAATATTCGTCTATAATAATCTCTGCGTTGTTTGGGAAGGAAAAAAATACTACTTGTTAATATTCATAAAGCACTGGGCCCATTTAGAAAGGTTGTCATCCCATTATATTTACTAAATATCCCATAAGAGCATTCCTTGTCGTCATACATCGCTTGTTATTAGGCCCGAAAAGTCCCATTAATTATTCAGATTTTAAAAGCAATTCCTACAAAGGTTGCGGGTTAAATCAAAATTTGACTGCTAATAATTTAATGGATAGGGATTATTTCAGCGGAACCCTATCAAGATCTCCTATACACTACCTTATTTCTATCACAAAATATTTTTCGAATTGCGTCAGATATAATATTAAATACAAAAATATTTTTTAAATAAAATTAAATATATTCGAATCATCCGCCATCTATTGAGTAATAGCTGAAACGCCACGCCGCCCCAACCTGCTTCTAATCTGTAATGCCGACATGTCGCTAACACAATTACAGATTCCTATAAAATGTCCTCCTTAAATTTTTAAATAAATAATTGTGATTAATTAGAAATTTATTTTCATATTTCATTTAATTAGATCCTCGCAAATTTTATATTAATTCCCAAATTAATATTTTAATTAAAACTTTGATGTTTTACCGCGGTGAGGCGTTGATTTATGTAGTGAGTGTTTTGTGGCAGGTGTAAGGTCATGAACCTTGTTCAATGCGATCGTATTTTAATATCAATGAAAGGTCAACTCAAATATTTTCTAAAAACAAGTTTCATGTCCTATAAATTTAATTAAGTCGGACATGAATGCGTCTCAACCTGACAGTATCTGAATGTATAGCGATTGTTTAGCTTGTCGATTTTTGGTTGTGTGGAGGTAATATTTATTTAGCAACATGGAACAGGGGTTGAAGTCGGATATACTAGGTGATAAAAGTAGGAATAACACAAATTCGCTATGCCTTACTGTGGAATTATGCGTCGTCTGCGGGGACAGAGCCTCAGGAAGGCACTACGGTGCAATCAGCTGCGAAGGCTGCAAGGGATTCTTTAAGCGATCTATCAGGAAACAGCTAGGGTATCAGTGTCGCGGAAGCAAGAATTGCGAAGTAACGAAACATCATAGGAATCGCTGCCAGTATTGTAGACTACAGAAATGTTTAGCGTGTGGGATGAGAAGTGACTGTAAGTGTATATGTTTTCTTACAATCTGGAATTTCGATATTAATTTAGTAGTTTTAGCTGTTCAACATGAACGCAAACCAATTATAGATAAGAAAGACTATCCGAATAATACAGGATCGAGTTTTAATACAAACACAAATAAGATATTTATTAGAAAAGATTTATCCACAGAGTCTCCAGCGTTATTGCCATCAACTTTCAATCCATGCGATATCGCGTTAGGCCCACTATTCAGTAAACGGATAGGTAAGCCATATTCTAATTTGTAAATTTGGAATTAAAAATTTAATATAATTTTAGGCAGTACAGGTGTGGAGTTCCCCTATCACATGTCCCCGACACAATTAAGTTTTGAAGATGACGCCTCAATGGATAGTACAAATACAGGTGCAGGAGAATTAACTGACGCATTAAATGTAGCTCGTGATAAGCATCTAATTTCTAAAGCTTTAGATTCCATGGCTAGGATACAGTGTTTGAACGGAAGCGATCTATCAGCGTTATCAACTGATGATAAATATTTCGATTATGATGGGCCTATTTTACAAGATCAACATATTGCGTTCAATCTACAAACTCCAGGACCGGTTCCTCCTTATTTGAATACACATTTTATATGTGA
Organism: Popillia japonica; assembly: GCA_004785975.1. Taxonomy (NCBI): domain Eukaryota; kingdom Metazoa; phylum Arthropoda; class Insecta; order Coleoptera; family Scarabaeidae; genus Popillia; species Popillia japonica. The sequence continues at coordinate 34,161 of SMLS01021438.1, read as the reverse complement.
AAGTGGTTCAAGATTGTTGTTCTTATCGATACATTGGGCTCGAAATATTCCGGCTTTCCAATATTTGAGGTATTTGATATTAATTTGATTTAATCGAGTATTTGTATTAACAATATGATTTTCTAGCTCAGATGTGCAAATAATGCTGCTAAAAAGCTGCTGGGCTGAGTTGTTCGCGTTAGGTTTGGCTCAGTGTTCGCAGTCACTGTCTCTAAGCACAATATTAGCTGCGCTAATCAGTCACATCCACGCCAGCATCGCTCAGGAAAAGATGCCTGCAGCTAAAGTGAAACAAGTAACGGACCACATCGTTAAATTACAAGACTTCGTGACCACCATGAACCGCCTACACGTGGACGAACACGAATATGCCTATTTAAAACTCATCACTTTGTTTTCCACAGATCAACCAGGGTTACTGATCCGCAAGCAGGTAGAAAAGATGCAGGAGAAATCGTTTCAAGCACTCAGAACGTATACAAATCAAAGTTTTCCCGACGATACAGATCGCTTCCCGAGGTTGTTGCTCCGTCTTCCTCCACTACGTGCCTTGGAACCTCAAATCCTCGAAGAATTGTTCTTCGCAGGGTTGTTGGGGCAAGTACAAATAGACAGCGTTATACCTTATATTCTACGAATGGGTAGCTCATCGTCTATGAATAATTTTAACACGAGGCAAGTGAAATCCGAACAGATGGATCAGGATTTTCAATTTAAGAAGAACGTTCAGCATTAATTGAGGATGTCGAAGATGGATACGTAAACCAAAGATCATTAAAGAAGATCGAGGAATTTATTTGTACTTAATTGCATTTTCCCTTAATTGTATTATTTGGTGGATAATGTTGCTGTCTTTGTAATATATATTTAGAAGTATTACTTCCTTTTTTAACTTGTGCAAAAGAAATGTGTAATGTGATAAGAGTTAATCTACTTAATTTAGAAGAAAGTGAGGATCGCACAGTGAAGCTTACCGAGATATTTTGTAGCACTAATTTGTTATTCAAATTTAGACTAGTCTGTATATAATTTTTCAAGGGTACGATGTATTAAATCTTGATCATTGGTGCTGTTAAGTTTGGAAGTTTCACTGCAGAAGTCTATTGACAATATTTATATCTCCAAAAAAAAAAAAGTACATTAATATTTTCTTCATTGTTTGTTTTATTTTTATTATTTTTTTTTTTGTAAATTATAAAGTACGTTAATTTATAACTTTGTACAATATGCAATGAAATTTTATTTATATATATATTATGTACATTGTGTAGGTAAATAAGAGTTATATATTGAAGAAATCCCTGTTACTACCAACGAATGCTAATAGTTTATATTTGGTAACAGTTTTTTTTTTGTGTTTTTCGTCTTAATGTAAGATCTTTGCTATTTATTTGTAATGTTTTTCCGGTGCAATGCACGGTCTTACTTGTGATACTGCCTCTAGGTTTGTGCCTTCAATATTTTGATTAAATGATAGAATAAACTATATACACACATAGAAGATATTTCACAGTTTACAATTGATCCGAATGAATGAATTACCTGTACACGAACTATGGAAAAAAAAATGTATTTTCAGAGTTAAGTAAATTTTATATGATTTATAATCTTATTTATCATTGATAAGACCTTATCTTCCCTTCCTTTATCATTCTCTAGCTAGAATCAAGTCGGTAATGGAGTGGGTGCTCTATTCCTTGTAGTTTTCGTTCCCATTTAATATATACAAAGGAGGAATATTTTGTGTTAACAGTGGCTGTAAAATAATCCTCGCCAAAATGCGGATGTACCTCTTAAATGTATTTCTGGGCGTTACGTTTTTAGTGACCATAATCCTGAGTAAGTTCTAAACTCTTAACAATCTCTATACAGTTTTGGGTGTATTTCAAAACATGTGACTTGACGTTTCGTCCTCTATCTATTTCAACAGGTTTATATTACATGCTAAATGGAAAAGGGGAGCAAGTCAGCATAGCATGGTAAGTTCCAATTTTATTACTTCTTCCTACTCATATAATTAAAATTAGTTTAACAAAATCGAATTTAAAATTATAGCGATCACATGATCCTAATTCTAATCTTTGATCGATTTTATTCACAATTAAATTCAGGTTTTTAGAAGAGACCTCCCCCTATATGTGGGCTTTAATAGGAATTGGATTATCAGTAGCCCTATCAGTCGTGGGAGCTGCAGGGTAAAATACTATAACATAATTTTCATAACAATCCCTAATCTCCCATTTTAGAGGCATTTTCACAACTGGCGTTAGCATAGTGGGTGCTGGTGTTAAAGCACCGCGTATCAAAACAAAGAATCTGATCTCCATCATCTTCTGCGAAGCCGTAGCCATCTATGGCCTCATTATGTCTATTGTTTTGGCGGGAATACTAAGCGTATGTTTTGATCAATTTAATTTATATTTCAACTCAATAATTTCATACGCAGGAATTTAGTGAAGACGTGATAGCCCAGCTTCCAGCGGTCAGGGAGACGAATTGGATGGGAGGATATTTAATTTTCGGGTCTGGACTGACTGTAGGTTTGGTCAATCTTTTCTGTGGTTTGTGTGTAGGAATCGTAGGTTCTGGTGCAGCTATAGCTGACGCAGCTAACGCTTCCTTATTCGTAAAGATTCTTATCGTGGAAATCTTCGGTAGCGCTATTGGTCTATTCGGTTTAATCGTTGGAGTATATTTGGTATGCTTGTATTCTAGTCAAATTTTTGACCTAACGTGTAATTCCCCGTTTTAGACATCCAGAGGCTCGATGGGAGACGGTGGTAACTAACTTCGACCTCGGCAGGAAGTAGTATAGTGTTTCAATTATTCCGTAACGTAGGTGATATCCAATTGTAAATAATTGTTAATTGCTTTTAAAGTTTAAGTGACCTTATATGTTTAAATTAACGTAATAAATTAACTACTGTTATACGTATCTTTCGATGAGACCCTTGTAACATATCAGAATAAGTCGATATCTGCGTTATCGACAATTTTAACATTTCAACAGTAAATAGTTCGCTCCACCTTTCACGTGACAGATAGAAGAAAAGACATCGTTTTGTTAAATCGACCAGTAAACAGTCGATCAGGAACTGAATCTCGTGACTTGTTTCACTCGAATCTACTAAAATGAGGAAGCTTTTAGGCTCGATTTTTGTAGGAACAACCGTCTCTGCAGTCACCGTTCTATGTAAGTTATTTTTAATACTAATACCTCGATAAATAGAGCATAAATTGCAATTTCCAGCACTTTACCACCTATTGACTGGCAAGGGTGAGCGAATAAGTGTGGGATGGTAAGTTTCGAAGATGTCTAGTCTAAACGTATACATCTAATCTTCTCCTGTAGGTTCCTAGAAGAGACATCACCGCATATGTGGGCCAGCATTGGAATCGGACTCTCCGTTGCCTTATCAGTTGTAGGAGCTGCTTTGTAAGGTCATGATAATGTTGCGTGATTGTTTTGATCAAATTGTATTTTTCTGTAGAGGTATCCACACGACTGGAGTTAGTATTATTGGTGGTGGTGTAAAGGCTCCTAGGATTAAAACCAAAAATTTGATCTCAGTAATTTTTTGTGAAGCCGTGGCTATTTACGGTCTAATTACAGCGATTGTATTGTCAGGAAGCTTAGAGGTAATATAAAGAATACATTAGAAATAAATTTTTTTAATAGAGTTTTGTAGGACTTTAATTGGCAAGAGATAACGGAAAATTACATCTTCAAGGGCAGGAATTGGATGGCTGGTTATTTAATGTTTGGAGCTGGTTTGGCGGTAGGTTTTGTAAATTTATTCTGTGGTATCGCTGTGGGGATAGTAGGATCTGGAGCCGCATTAGCAGATGCTGCAAATTCGAATTTATTCGTGAAGATTCTTATCGTGGAAATCTTCGGTAGTGCTATTGGCCTATTTGGGTTAATCGTGGGAATTTATATGGTGAGTGGTTGATTGAAACTAAAACAATTAGGGATTACTTTCTTATTTTTATGTTCAAGGTCTCGAAAGTCAATATCGATAATGCTGGCCATTAAGAACGAGATGTATATATGCGAATCTTGCAATAATTATTAGCTTATTGCATTCTTTTTTTACTTACTGTATATATTACCATGAAAGTATACATCTCACTGTTGTGGAGTAATATTCCTTACACTTGTATAGGTGTTAATTTCGTTGTAAATGTTGTATTTACCTTATTGGACATACGTTGAAGATATCCTTAGCTTAATTTAACCACTGAATGGATGAGAATCTATGATTGAGGAACGTAAATGAACTTTTAGTTATTTTAGTTTAAACCTGTGTAAATATTAGTTAATAAACTCAAGTGTATTCCATAGTTGATATAATAAATAAAATTAATAGCTACATTTAGTTTCATTTTTAATACTGGATATATTTTTGAAGGTATAACAATCACAATATGTATTTATAAAAATATGTTTTAAAAAAATATAAAGCTGGTCCTAATTTGAGCTTGGATTGGCGTGAAGTGCCCGGATAATATTATCGATAGTTTTGTTCAAAACATCAATGAAGTCTTTCCCATTTTGTTGCGGGTACGTCGTCACTAAGGTCCCAATATACTCATCTTTGATGACGTAGCTATAAATACAAAATCGTCACTTAATTACAACACTAATTTATTAGTATTACCTTATTCCAAGGCCGTTGTCTACAACTGGGCCAAATCCCCCTGCACGCACAGCTGGTGAAGATAAAGTGCTAGTAGATATAATATTATTCTGCAACGCCTTATAGGCTGGATCTTCGAATATATTTTCATACTTTCCTAGACTTTTCGCCAATAATTCTAGCGCATATAAGTGTCTATCGAATCCCTGACCCATTGCAGCTTCCCTCGTTAGCTGGAGATGCACTTTCGAGCACTTGGAAATTAATGCCTTGATTTCGGACAGAGATTTATTCTCTTTATACATTCCAATACTGAACGACTTCGTTGCCATAGTACAAGGACGTATTGTTTCAGTTCTGCCATGCTTAAAAGCTGCTGTACTGCACGATTCGTACGAGGGGACAAAATTTCCGTGCAATTTATAGTAGGCAGCCTAAAACTTGCCCCATTATATTTTTTTAAAACAAAAAATATAGAAAACCTACTTGAAAACTCATTTGCATAACAGCATCGGGACTAATATTAAATTTCTTACAAACTTTCCTCCCAATACCATGTAATTCCGTAAAATTTATATCTAGAGAGTTACAGGTTTTGTCATACCCACTTATTGCACTATCGATCTCATGTTTCAACGCATCATCCAATTTGATATCTGAAATAAACCATTAAAAATAAAATCTCTACTTCTACAACTACTTTTATACCTAATTTTTGTACTTTTTCATTATCATCAGAGCACGGTTTTGTCTCAGGATGCACAGTCGGCTTTTGCGTGCTATCCTTATAAACATCCTGGAAATATCGCAGCACAGCAACACCATCACCCCACGAGTGCTCGAAATTAACCCCTGCTACACCATCCTTTGTGACTTGCAGCGAGAATGACTTGTCAAACCACCTATTTTTCCCATCACCATGCAAGAAACTTCTCGCTAATTTATATAAATCTCCACCGATCACTTCGTCATCCAGACATATATTGAATAGGGCACTATCGATCATTCTCAAATTTATATTGTTTCCTGTGGTTTCTAATTTATGTCTCAACGTTGCCCACTTATTCCTTTCTAAGGTTGTCAGTATTCCTATCGGATGTCTTGCAGGTGCAACACGATCCTTTAAAATATGTTTCAGCTGAGATAATATTTTATCTGGGGCTATGATATCGCCTGCTTCGTCAAGTACATTAAATGTATAGAAATGACCTTTGTGTTGAACTAAAATATGTCTCGCTTCAGGCGCTGTAAAAAATCTATCTTTATCGATTTCTGGTATGCGGGTGCTGTTGAATAAACTTGGATATTGGCTCATATCTAAGGGATATGCCTTTAATAAATAAGCTGCATACCAAGAGAATGATGAAGGTATAATAGAGCAAATCCTACGGAAATTCTCATTGTCACTTTTTTTCGGGTTTAAATGGAAAACTTCCGGTTCTAATATACCTGCTTTTAAAGATTTATAAAATTTTAAAGAGCTAATTAGTAAATTACAAGTCCTTATTAGCTGATCGTTGTATTCTTCTTTCGTGTCATTTTGGAAAACAATCGCTGGATTAAAATTCAATGGTAAAGGCTTCCGAATCCTTAAATACATATCAAACCAAGGTTCTGAAATGTAACTAGTATGCTTGTTGAGTTTGTCGTTCTGCTTTAGCAACTTCTGCAATTCAACACCCGTACTATCCCTAAAATGAATCACATTCGCTTCTGTTTTTCGATAATACTCATCTATCAATAAGGGTTTCTGCGCAGCTAGATATCTTTCGCAAGTCAACTCCAGCTTGGGGATGGGAAGACGTGGAAGTGATGGCTGGAAATGCATCGTTGGTATCTTGCTTCTTTGAATGTACATATGGTCGGCATTTTTGTGATAGCCCCTGCTAATTCTGCATAATACCTTAGCACCGAAATTGATGTTTTTGTGAAGCATTTTTGTTGGATATCAAAGGTCGAAAATAATTAAATAGGGGATCTATACGACTACTAATTAGATATTATAATTTAATCATTTAGTTAGGAATTAAAATTATGCGGGGGGAATGATGACATAGTGTAAATTTTATGGGTTTACTAATTAAAAACACTACACAATTGAATTAAAAAAACTAATAAGAACATAAATATGGAAATTAGGTTATATTTATTGTGATTAGTTTGTCGACGGATTTGACAGCTGCAACTTCATGTCGATCGATAAGGTAGAAACCGCTGCTGGTAGGGGGTGTAAGCGGGTTTAGCATACCATTTTTAGATGGCGCTAGTTATTCTAAATTTAAATATATTTATTTTAAATTATTATTAATTGAATTAATAGGATAAAATAAAAGGATTAAATCTTGTACACGAAATGTTTTATTTAAAAAAATGAAAGAAATAACATCACACAAAAAGATTTAGTTCCGTAACAATAATGCAAGTACAAATAAATATTGTTCAATTTCATAGGAGAAGTAGTTGAGCAAATTAATAAATTGTTCATTATATTTGTCATAATAGTTATAGATTAGGTATATGTCGTAAGAGTAACAAAAAGAAAATGCATATGAATTAGAACTAATTAATTAAATAAACAAGAATAATTTCGAATTGCAAACACGAAGATTTTTCAAAATCACTATCGTTAGAGGATAGCTTATGCATTGAAAATTTGAACTGATCGATCGAAAACGATTGTGTAAGTATAATATTGATTATGAAGTTATAACTTTTGTAACTGACGCTGTACAATGAATTTTACGTTAAAGCATCACAGCCTTTGTAATGATAAATAAACGAATGAAACAATTCATTATTCGTCATTTCCAATGCATAATGTTCTCAACATTTCTTCATTTCATTCTGTATAGGTACGTAACACAACATTAAGTGACAAAAATGCATGCATACTCCGGTAATCATCTGCTTCTTTCTTAAACATTTAAACATTGAACGTAGATGGGTCTAACATCAACATAGAAAATACATTCGCTCCGTTATGGATACACCAAATATTTTGGAGGAGCAGCGGAAGTGCTCTCCCCGGTTGAAAAAGAAAGTGTAGGTATTATATACATTTATACATAGACGTATATATTAGTTTAGATGTATATTTAGAAAGATATAACAATTTTTAATAAGCTCTCTTTAATTTCTAGCCTTCCGTCTCTATTAAAAACTAAAGATTAGGCACAAGATCTATTTTTAGAATAACGTGAAATGCGTGTATTAAAATTTGCTATATTTTCTTCGAGAAAAGGAGTCAAGTGTGTAATGCTTCATTATTAAATTGATTAAAAATTGAATGATATAATTTTGAACAATACGTCTTACACATAATAACTGTACAACATCGTAAATTGTCTTAGAACGATGTAGATTATTTATATACAGGCCGTTTTAAAATCTTTAGATCTGTTTTATGAATGTATGTCCGCTGACAAGATGTGAGCTTTAAGAAAGAAGATCCGATCTAGATTTTAGCACTGTTAAAAATACGCGTAGTTTGTACATTTGGATTCTTAGATCAATTAAATGAAAACAAGGAGATAATTGTTTAACTAACCGCTTAACATAAGAAAGATGTACTATTTCAATTCTTACAATTAATATTGTCTGGTGTATTTTATATAAAGACAGAAGTACGTAATATTATAATCCCTTAAGTAAACATTCAGCAAGAGAATACATAAATAAAAAATATAATATACAATAATATAAGTTCTTTTAACCATTTACAATTTTGATTCATTTCATCTTATTTAAAAAGTACAATCAATTGCAATTTCATTTATATTTACATTACTTTCACAGGCTTTATTCGCTTATAAAGTAAGCGTTAATGTGGGTATATTTTTATTTAAATAAGTGTCTATTATACAGTTATTTATTTAGTTATTCATTCATTGAAACGTATATATCGGTATATCACAAATTTCAACCAACATTGAAAGTAGGGTAAAGTCTATAGTTATTGGCAGTATTATGATCGTTGACGCGTTAGATAGTTAAGACGGAGGTGGAAGTGTGTCAATGAAATAAAATTTACCAACCACTATAGCGTTTACCGTCGTGAGATAATGCACACACGCGTTGTGTTTACGTAAACATTTTGCACGAAATTTCTGGTAATACATAATAAAATTGGTAACTGATATAATTTCCGAATACAGTAGCTGAGTTATATAAAATATAATCAACGTATATATACTTATACGAATATATACATATATTATATTAAAAAAAGCCTTACGAGTCTAGTCAGTTTTCTTATTATTTTTTTTTTGTTGTTTATATCTATGCTTGTATCATATAATAAGTTTAATTCGCCGATAATATAAGAAATATTTCGCCCTATTAAGGCCATCTTTAAGGCGTTCCGGTATCTTACGGTCTCCGAGGTAGGAATATGATAAGACCGGAATGTGCCGTAACGCAAACACAAAAATTAAGTAGGTATATATAGTTTGTCTTTCTTGTTTGTACCGTTCGTTTGGATATAATAATAATGAATGTTAGGTAAACGCATCTGAAGCTGTTCAAATGTATGACGAATGGAGATGTTGTAGATTGAACTTATCTAACTACAATTACCTACTTATTTAAGTTTTAAGTTGATCACTCACTTCCAACGTCTTTTCACCAATTTCTCATCAATGCATATGTAGGTACTAATCTTACTTTATATATGTCGAGGGGAGGAACTGGAAATGAATACGGGAAAGAGATAATGTACCCACACGTAACAGTTATTACACATTAATATTGCATCACTTTGCAGATTGTCGGTCATTTATAGGAAAAATAAGTCCACATATAACAACACTACTCACACTAGTGCTAGCAAGTGGTCTCGAGTACAGGGCATCGACAAATACTCAAACATACTGAAGATAAACCGTTACAGGATGGTAAAGATCGCGTCTTCGACGGTACCTGCGGCCTAGAACGCGGTGAATTCTGAACGCTGCTACATTGACGTTCGGCTCTAGCTAGGATGCTCGATAGAGCTCGCAGAGTGTTGTGGGGCGAGGCTGCGGGCCGGTTCGACACCAGACCCGCAACCCCGTGCTAGAGTAACTTCTCACCGGTCGAACTTGATGTTCCGGAACTTATCGTGCATTCATCAACGCCCAGCAATTGTCAGTTGACTAATTCCACATTTACGAATTGTTTCAGTCTTTCCAGGTATGCGGTGTAGAGCTCTACGTCGTTATGCCCAGCGCCCTGTAACAGTTAACGTCTCATATAAATCGTTTATAAATACAATATTATCAATAGACCTATAATAGGCAAAGAGGGGCCGAGAAACACTTACTGTGCTAAGAAGCCTTAATTAAATCAGAAAATGGGTGGCATCTATTAAATATTTGTATCATTAAATACGTTTCCACACTTGTTTCAGTCAGATGAGTACGAGGTGCGGAATAAATATTTTTTAATAAAGAAAAAGACCGCTCCACATCGAGTGCTGTTATGTTTGCAAATTTAAAGTTAGCTTTGTGTGGATCTTTTGAGGCGCCTTCACAAATTCGTCTTAGTATGAGAAAATCTGAATCCTCATCAATAACGCTTTCAAATTTTCCTAATACACACTCAGTTTTTCCGCCTTCCCCCGCAGATAGGTGTGAGCGAACATCATCCACAATTTGAACAGAATCCACAAACGACATCGAATCATTTTGTAATTTTTTAATTCCCTCCGCAAGTCCATAGTAGTTCTTGCGAATAGTTTCTAAATCTTTCTTTACATGGCTACCCTCAAACATTTTCTGGCTTTTCTTGATAGCTTCAGAGTGTATTGGATCGAATTGTAAAACATCATCGTAATGCTCATAGCAGTAAAAAGCAGCCTCCAACCATGTTCCCCAACGCCTAGTAATCGATTGTGGTGGTTCAGGCACTTTGGGACACAGTTCGCGGAATATTTTTATTCGTTCTGGCGATTTTAGAAACATAGCCTTCATACGAGATATTAGAGCATTCACTCGTGGATAACATTTAGGTATCAGTTGCGCCACGAGGTTTAAGGCATGGATCTTACACGTTACATGCAATAAGTTACCACAGTATTCTTTAAGAGATCGGCCTAATGAAAGCATGTTTGCGGCATCATTGCTCACAAACATTAAGAGTTGGTTTTTTGAAATTTCAAATTTGTTCAATGCTCCCAACACTACTTTCAAAATTTCATTGCTAGAACATTTTGCAACTCTTTTAGAAGCAAGCAACATAGAAGATGATGCTTCAAATTCCTCCATTGTGCGTACCATCACATTCACCACAGAATTCTTTTGGCGATCGGTTGTTTCGTCCACACATAACCACAATTTTTTATCTTTCAATTCTGCTTTAATCCTCTTTTCAACGTAGTCACGAGCAGCTGGCATAACGTTCCTTACCGATGTCCGACTTGGTAATGTATAATTCGAATACTTGCTCCAGAAGGAGACGAATGCTTCTTGCTCTAGTAAAGTGAACGGGAGATTACATAGAGTGAAAGAAACACCTACATCAAACGTTAATTGTTCGCTGTATCGTTTGCCAAAGTTTGCAGAACAGTGTTTCCTACTTTTTAGGTGGCGTTCACATTTCCACCTGCTTGTACAAGTTAAATAGCAGTCGCACCTTAAGCATTTAATTCGATCACCTACGTACTGTAAATCCGGCATACTTGCTATTACGTTTTGTAGTTTCTTCGAAATACGTCGTTTCTGGAATGTACCTAAAAGAGGCATTTTCTCACAAAGCCCGGAACAATAATACTGAACATGGGGGAGAAAATAAATACACAATTTTCGCCATCTAGCGGTTTTGCACCCTATTAGATGTTGACCGCCCTGATCAAACACTTAACAGATGGCGTGCATTATCGTGCTGAAAGAATTGCCTACCTCGATCTTCCTTATCTCTGATAATACTGAGCAAGGTGCTTTGATACAAACGCTCAATTATCCGGCCACAAGCTTCGCCCTTTAATGTTGATCTCCGCACTGCACTGAAACTTGCCCCTCTTTGCCGAGTCTAACTATCAAACAGTGTTCACGATAAAGATCCTCCATTTAGCATAAACATAAAAAAATTCCGAATATCGCGTTTCCTTATCAGCATTTTATCAATACGAATGTAAACTTAAATCTGTATGTACGCGCATATATCTACAATGCACAGGCTTAATTACAATGGAGTGAATCGGCGATAAAAATTCATATTTTATCTAAAGCGCGCATTAACTAAACAAATAAGCTATAATGATAGGTTCTAAGAAATCATACACTGACTCACCTCTACCCACAATGGTTCGACAGCTTTAGGGCACCGCTCAAATATTGTAAGACCATGCGAGAAATCTATAACTTCATCTTCAGTACCATGTATTACAAGGGTGGGAGATGTGACTTTAGGTACTTTATCGATGCTGCAAACATGAATTATGTTTCGTTTAACATTTAAGCGAAAAATAATAAGTAGCAGGTATTACCTTGGAAAAGCATCGAAGAACCAAGTTCTTTTAGTATTTGGAAATGCAACTCTCATACCAGACATCAGTGGAGAATGCAATATAACTGCTCCCACCTCGTATCTCGCAGCTAAATCCACAGTTGGAACTGTACCAATACTTTGCCCGTACAAAATTATATTTTCAGGGCTGATACCATAGCGTGTCCTCAATGCTAGCCACGCAGCATCGATATCGGCATACAAATTTTTCTCTGATGGTTTTCCTGCACTTACACCATACCCGGAATAATCATAACTAAATATATTACAGTTAATACGAGAACCTAACCCCAAGTAAAAGCTACTCATTTGTCCTAGATCAACGGCATTGCCATGAGAAAAAAGTATAGTAAACCTGGCAGTGTTACTACATCGCACATATAAACAACCAATTTTGTTACCACGGTTAGTTCTTGTGTAAAAACCTTCCACTTTTTCTTTATCCTGATCTGTATATTGCCACTCAGCTCTTTCAGTTAGAGTTAAAACATATTTGCCTGTTCCATCAGCGAGAAAATCGTACGTCGGTTCTGGTGGTAGAAATGCCAATTTTGCAGCTATTCTGCTTGGACAAGGCGGACAGCAAAATAAACAACAAAACTCACTCAAACTGAGACCGTTCATTTTTAAGTAAACATAAAGCAATATTGAACTAATCACTTAAAATAAATATACTACCATATAACACTTAAAATAATAGGATTTGACGTGCATTGTTGACAACGCTATATACAGCTACATATATACGGTCCAGATTTCAATATTTGTTACAGTATGGGCAACATAATTTAACGTCACATTCTTTTACGAAGTTTCAAGGAATAAAATTAATTATCGGTTTTATTAGTCATAATTGTTTTATTTACTTCGTTTTTTAAACAATTTTTAATTAAAATTGGTAATACATTTTTAAATATAATTAAATATTAATGGCGCCATCTACGAGAGGAAGGACAAACTCTCGATGAGGGTATCATTGCTAGTTTGACTATCGAATCAGAGATGGCGCCTAGTATATTGAAATATTTTTTTATTTAGAATCAACATTTTAAATTTACAGAGTTATATTATTAATTTAACGGGAGAATCCGTTTTACTTTAATAGAATTATTAAAATTGCGGTTTATATCTTTCTATGTTCCATATTATTAAAGGCATCACCATAATTGGAGTCTGTCAGTACAGGTAACTGTAATATGTAATTGTCAGAACATATTTTAAAGATCATTGTTTCGAAAACGAATACATAGTAAGTAGTGGTTATTTTGCATCGATTTCCTTATTAGTTTATCTGTAAACTTTTACTAATTTGTATACGCCGGCTTATTGTAACTATAAAATAGCAGCAGTAAGTTTGCTAAGAAGACGAATTCAGCTTTGAGTGACTAGTCAAAAAATACTCTTCTGTGGAAAAGTTGTACTTAGAAGATATCTGTTAATTCCATGTATGTTTCATAATGCGTTATTTTATTCTCTCTCCATAATATAATAGCACAAAATAGGTTCCAGATTTAGTATAACTGCTCCAAACTGTAGGAAGGAATAAAGTTGTGCAGAGTGCAGTAAACCTGATGATGGCTGATTTGTTATGGTATTAATTTATTAATATATTATGCTTTATCTTGTATATAGAAGAAATAATACAAAGCAACATATATATCAGTAACGGGTATATTACAAACTAAAATGGCAAGCGTCTCCTATCAGATCGCTAATCTTCTTGAGAAGGTTTGTTTTCTGTTACCTCGTGTATGCAGAAGTACATATCTGCTTGTGTTACTTAGATGCAATCCAACGACAAAGATTTTCGATTCATGGCGACTAACGACTTGATGACAGAATTACAAAAGGATAGCATTAAACTGGACGACGATTCTGAACGTAAAGTGGTCAAGATGTTACTTAAATTGCTTGAGGATAAAAATGGAGAAGTGCAGAATTTAGCAGTAAAATGGCAAGTTTTTAATTGTATTAAAGATTTATGTTATTTATTTCTGTTATTTTCTAGTTTGGGCCCTCTCGTTAATAAAGTGAAGGAATATCAGGTAGAAACTATTGTGGAATCTCTCTGTTCAAATATGATATCTGAGAAAGAACAACTACGGGATATTTCAAGTATTGGATTGAAAACTGTAATAGCAGAATTACCACAGGCTCCCGGTGGATTATCCGGTAGTATATGCAAGACGATCACACAAAGATTAACGACAGCGATCGAAAGAGTATATTTTTTTCTTGATTTCCTTAAATTATGCATAATTATAATAACATATTTTCAGCAGGAAGATGTATCGGTTCAGTTAGAAGCTCTAGATATTGTTGCTGATTTACTAGCGAGATTCGGAAATGTCTTGTCTACATACCATACGAACATATTGAATGCTTTACTGCCACAGTTGTGCTCACAACGACAGGCTGTTCGCAAGCGCACAATAGCTGCTTGCAGTAATTTAGTGTTGTCGTGCAACAACACGTGCTACTGCAGCCTGATTGAGCATTTATATCGCGGTCTTAGCGGCAAAGCGAGCAACACCCAGAAACGTACTTATATACAATGCATAGCAGCTGTTTGCCGGCAATCAGGGCATAGATTTGGCGAGCATATAGAGAATTTTGTTGAAAAAATCAACGAATACAGCGGCGAGGAGGACGACGAGTTGAGAGAATTTTGCCTGCAAGCGTTCGAATCTTTCGTGAATCGATGTCCGAAGGAAATCACGAAATATATTCCATCAGTAAGTTGTTAATCTGTGTGTATTGATGCAGTATGAGGCATATTTTTTTGTAGATAGTCGAGTTGTGTTTACAATACATGACGTACGATCCGAACTATAATTACGACGATGAAGACGAGGATAACGAAGATCGTTGTATGGAGAGCATTGAAGGTGAGGATGACGACGAGGAGGAGAACGACGAGTACAGCGACGACGACGATATGAGTTGGAAAGTGAGAAGGGCCGCCGCAAAATGTCTGGAAGCTGTTATATCGAGTAGGATCGAATTCCTCGCTGAATTTTATAAAACTCTATCCTCAGCTTTAATAGCTAGATTTAAAGGTAGTATATTTTGCGGAATGTTTTCCACAGTTGATAGATAAATATTTTGTATTGCAGAGAGAGAAGAAAACGTTAAATCTGACATATTCTACGCTTATATTGCTCTTTTAAAGCAAACTAAAGCGTCCGTCAGCACCAACATCGACCCCGACTCAATGGAGCAAGAAACGCCGCTGTATCTCCTACAGCAACAGGTCCCCTTTATCGTCAAAGGCGTCCACTCACAGATGCGGGAGAAAAGCATTAAAACACGTCAGGATTGTTTCCAACTATTAAAGGAATTATGCAACGTTCTTCCCGGAGCGTTAGCCGGACACATCGGCGAATTAATTCCGGGTATACAGTATTCGTTAGGGGAGAAAAATTCGAGCAGTAACATGAAAATCGACGCCTTATCTTTTATATATTGTCTACTGACGTCGCATCCGCCCGAAGTCTTTCATCTTTACATACCCGTACTACTCCCTCCCGTCATTAACGCGGTCGGCGATAATTTTTATAAAATCACCGCCGAAGCGCTGAATGTCCTTCAAGAGCTCGTTAAAGTTATTCGCCCGTTAAATACGCCGTCTAATTTCGACTTTACGCCTTTCGTCAACGACATATACATGTGCACCTTAATCAGGTTAAGAGCCTCAGATATCGATCAGGAAGTTAAAGAGAGGGCCATCTCGACGATGGGTCAAATTGTGTGTAATCTCGGCGATTATTTAAGCAGCGAGTTATCGGTGTGTTTGCCGCTGTTTTTGGATAGATTGCGGAACGAGATAACGCGACTAACTACGGTTAAAGCGCTGACCAAAATAGCTGGCTCGCCTCTGGGAATTCACTTATCTATAATTGTAAGCTCCTTCATTTTAATTGTAAACGATAATAATGAAGTCCTATTATTTTTATTCTTATTCCAGAAAGATGCTGTGCCTATATTGGGATCCTTCTTGCGTAAAAACCAAAGAGCTTTAAAGTTAAGCACCCTGTTATTATTGGATTGTTTGATTAAGAATTATAGCCAGTCCTTAAACGCGGACCTCCTACAACACGTAATCGCTGAAATTCCGCCGTTACTCGACGAATCCGACTTACACATCGCACAATGGACGTTGGTGATTTTGAAGTCGATAGCGGAGGTGCATCCGAGAGCTTTAGTCAGGAAGAGCATGACGAAATACATACTGCCGGAAATTATGAATTTAGTTAAATCCCCTTTACTACAAGGTTGTCCTTCTTCAAGAATGTTCTTCTAAAATAAATATTCAAACAATGTTTTTTAGGTGCTGCGTTACACTCTATGCTCGAATTCTTCCAAGCCTTAGTCGTCTGCCGCATCCCGGATTTAGGTTATAACGAGCTCTTATCCATGTTAGTATCGCCAATAGCGAACCTCGTAAATAACCAAACTCTGCATAAGCAAGCTTATTATTCGTTGGCTAAATGTGTGGCCGCAATAACCGTTAAATGTTCAGATCGGGCGCTGCCCGTCATACACCAGTTCATCTACGATATACAGAATGCCAGGAGTGACGCCCAACATATCTTTGGATTGCTTATTATCGGAGAAATTGGTCGGAAAATGTAAGTATCCTCCTAAATTTATCCCAATAGTATCGCTAACTATAAAGAATTGTTTCAGCGACCTGACGTCGGTTGGGAAATTAGAACAGGATATAATACAATCATTTTCGGCTGTTTCCGAAGAGATAAAGTCGGCTGCGAGTTATGCCTTAGGAAGTATATGTATCGGCAATTTGCCGTACTACTTGCCATTTATATTAAACGAAATACAAAATCAACCTAAGCGACAGTATTTATTACTACATTCACTAAAGGAGGTATCTAACTGAATTAGTCCTATCAAATTTGGTGTTAATACATTCTTATTTTCAGATTATCACATGCTTGTCATCAACACCCGAAGGCGTCAGAGTACTGTTACCGTTCGTACCGGCAATCTGGCAGCAGTTATTTTTACACTGCGAATGCAGCGAGGAGGGAACCCGAAACGTAGTCGCTGAGTGCCTGGGAAAGCTAACGCTAATCGATCCCGCGAATTTATTACCGAAGCTGCAAGAATCCCTGTTGTCGCCATCGCCGTTAATGAGGACAACAGTTGTTACAGCCGTCAAATTCACGATCTCCGATCAACCGCAGAAAATCGATCCGCTACTGCGACAATGTATCGGTCAGTTCTTAAATACCCTCCAAGATCCTGATCTGAATGTCCGTCGCGTAGCGCTGGTAGCATTTAATTCAGCCGCCCACAATAAGCCTTCCCTTATCCGAGATTTACTCGATTCGATTTTGCCACAGCTTTACAGCGAAACTCGGGTGAAAGTAAGTCATAATTTGTTAAGATAAGACCCTAACTGTCTCATTTACATATTTATTTGTGTACAACAGAGAGATCTAATACGAGAGGTTGAGATGGGACCGTTCAAACATACTGTGGATGATGGTTTGGATATAAGAAAAGCTGCGTTTGAGTGCATGTACACTTTATTAGATTCCTGTTTGGATAGAATCGATATATTCGAGTTTTTAAATCACGTCGAAGGCGGACTCAAAGATCACTACGACATCAAGATGTTGACATACTTAATGGCCGCTAGATTAGCGCAGATATGTCCGGGTGCTGTATTACAAAGTAGGTCGCACTTGAAACGTAATTTCGTTATGATTTAATACCGGTTCGTTTTATTTTGCAGGATTGGATAGGCTTGTCGAACCGTTACGCGTAACGTGTACCATGAAAGTGAAAGCACATTCCGTTAAGCAGGAACACGAGAAACAAGACGAACTGAAACGGTCGGCGATGAGAGCGGCGTCCGCTTTACTAAGCATACCCGACGCGGATAAGAATCCTCACTTGAGCGAGTTCATAACACAAATAAAAAATTCGAGCGATTTGCAGGCGATCTTCGATTCGATCCAGAAAGATTCATTAGGTAGCCATCACGATTGCTTCATGATGGATCAAAGTTAAGATGTTTTATATACTCTAGATTTTGTTCCTATGAGGATATTTAACACATAGATAGTATATGATAAGATATTCAGTTTTCAAATAAACAGTGAAAAAGTCGTTCTGTGTTTTAATCTCAATAAAAGCTAAATTAAAATAATTAAATTACCGAATAGTATACCTTTTAGTAAGGCAACCAATTTTGCTCGCCGCGTATAACCATCCATAATTCAGCTATTCATTCGTAGATGGCGCCTCTAATTTTGAAAATACCTTGCTATAATCATAATTAAAATATCTAATTTAAAACAATTTTAATGCTTAATTATTAATTGAAAATCTTTAATTTTTAAATAAACAGTGAAAAAAGCCGGTCTGCGTTTGAATCTCTAATAAAAACTATGTTAAAGTGATTTAAATTATTCCTGTGTGGACCTGTTGGTTAGGCAACCAATTTTACAGACCATGCATACACATCAACAATTCAGGTATTTATTCGAAGATGGCGCCACTTTTTTTAAAAAGACCTTGCTTTAATAATAACCCAAATATCTAATTTAAAATAATTCTGATCCTTATTTATTAATTTAAATAAAACAAAAATAAAATTCTGCTTTATTACACAATCAAAAAACCATTTACATAAAAAATTTTCAAGAACTTAACTTCTTGTGATCTACCAGCTATTTTTACACATGAACTCAATGGGTGTACCTACCATTCGATATCCTTCGCACCGTGATTCTTTATAAGGAGCAATGGGTTTAAAGGATTGTCAAATAATCTTCGATAATCCCTACAATACATACTATGTGGGCCAAACGGTGAACGGTAAAGTCGAGGTTACCTTGGATTCTCCCAAAAAAATTAGAGGTAATTAATTTCTATTTATAAATTTATAATCAGCACGTAATATTGCTATTTTTTCTATTAGGAATACTCATTAAATTTAAGGGGCAAGCTGGCGTGCAATGGGTCATCGAAGAATCTAAAACAAACAATGAAGGAAAGACCGAGAATGAACGTATTGAATTGGTAGGAGATGAGGAATATTTTCGAATACAATATTATTGCTTAGGAGGAAAGGATAGTAAGTATCAAGCTTTATTCGTAAGATAAAAATTTAACTTAATTACATAATTTAAGACGATGCAATTGAGCTACCGCCAGGCAAGCATATCTATCCCTTCACTTGTGTTTTACCTCCTACATTACCATCATCCTTCGAAGGACAATACGGACATGTCCGATATACTGTCAAAGTTATTTTGGACCGGCCGTGGAAATTCGATCATGAAACGAAAGTTGCATTTACAGTTTTATCTCCATACGATCTGAATATGAACCCTAGTTTAAAGGTATATTTCATATTAATTTAATTTAAACTAGTAAATAATAGTTTATCACCTTAGGAACCTGTCAAGATAACGTTAGAGAAATATTTTTGTTGTTGCTGGTGCAAATCCGGGCCTCTAACATGCGTCATAGCAATTCCAAAATCAGGCTACGTCCCAGGTGAAATGCTACCAATTCTAGCGGAAGTCGATAATATCTCAAACGTTGATGTATTAAATGTCAGTTTTCAATTTCAAAAAGTTGTTTCGTACCACTCCCAATTTCCCAGGCGTGAGACGAAGAAAGATGTTCACATTTTAGAAAGGGTGCAAGTTGGACCGGTAGCTGCTCGCGATTCTAAAACGTGGAATCAGAATATGGCATTACCTCCATTACCACCGTCCAATTTAATGAACTGCTCCATTATAGATTTAGATTACGAATTATTGGTAAATTAATATTTGATAAAAATTGCGATGAAAATTATTTAAAGTACGTTTTAGATTGAGGTTAATGTGTCAGGTTTCCACACTAATTTAACATCGAAAATTCCAATAACTATTGGGACAGTTCCTGTAATTGCAGCACCGACAGCTCCTCCAATTTCAGGTGATAACGTTGCTGTAAATATGGATCCGCAGCATAATAATACTCCACAACTAGGATGGGTTGGGCCCCAAAAGGGACGATTATACCCGTCAAGTATGGATTTTTATCTGTTGTTAAAGTGATATGTGCTTATATAATATTTTTTAGTACCCAGCGAAAGCGAATTTGGAACTCAATCGATTTATGATAAAGATGATAATCAGTATACGAGATTTAATTCGAATGCTCAAAGATATTCACCAATGTACCCTGTGTATGATTTTAGCAGCACACAAACTCAACAAAATTAAGCTCCAATACATGTGACAAGAGAAACTTATGTGATTTTTGGTGCTTTTTAATCTTGATATATACGTACGTTTTAATACATTTTTAAGCAGGTTGCAGCTTTTTATTTTGTTATATCAAATATATGAGGAATTTGATTTGTTTTGTGTAGTTTTCTATATTACACCCTTTATTGCAGTATCGTTTAAACAGTGTTGTCCCACCCTTTCGCTGTTAATTTTTAGTACTGACGAAAATAGGATGCTACTGTACGAGTGAGCGAGCAGAGGCGAACAAGCTCTCAGTTCTCCTTCACCCAAAACTGCCTTCCCTTTTAAGAGCAAAATGTGGAAACCAAACAGGCCTCTAAGATTACACTCGACTAGGTGGTCCACCAATTCTTATTAAATGGGAAGTCGAGCACAAAACAGAAAAAGGTTAAAATCATGAATGAATGAGGAATGGGCTTCAATCACGTATGTGTGGAACAAATCAAATGTTTCGGGCCTGTGGCCAAAGATTCGATCCTGCATTTTCTTAATCGCTGCTGCAAAACACACAAGATCCCACAACCGTGGAGGCAGGCATAGATTGTGGCACTATTAAAACTTAGGAAGAGTGTAGACTCTTCAAAGAACTACCACCTTTTCAAATTGTATGAGAGACTAATTCTCGACCACAGCACAGTTAAAGATGATAACCATTACGATTGCTTCATGATGGATAAAAAGTTAAAGATGTTTTATATACTTTAAATTATTTATTACATAAATAGTATATGATAGGATATTCAGTTTTTTTTATTGTTTTCTGTTTTAATTTATAATAAAAATTAAATTAAAATAGTTAAATTATTCAGCAACGGGGTATCTGTTAGTTAGGCAACCAATTTTGCGTTTTGCATAAATACATGTATAATTCAGCTATTGATACGAAGATGGCGCCACTATTTTTTTTTAAAACCTAGCCATAATAATAACTAAAATATTTAATTTAAAACAATTCTAATGTTTATTTATTAATTTAAATTTAAGATCTTTCAAATAAATAGTAAAAATGTCTTTTAGCGCCTGAATTGCGAATAAAAAGTAAATTAAAGTAGTTTTAATTATTTCATAAGCGTTATTTGTGATAGTGTAATTTTTAGTTAGGCAACCAATTTTACTGGCGGTGCATGCACATTTATAATTCAGCTATTTATTCGAAGATGGCGCCACGTATTTGATTTAAAAACAATTCTAATTTAAATAGAAAAATAAAATTTTGCTTTATAACACAACCAAAAAAACCATTGCTAGTCTTACCGATACCAGAAATTAAAAGACCTTTTTTGCTTTTTATTAATTTATTTATATACGTTTATATATACAGAAGAATTGTTTTATAATATAAAATATTTAGTGAAAAATATCGTATATTATAAAATTTTTTTATACGTTTTAGAGTATTATTATTAATATAAACTTTATACATGAATATTCAAAAATTACAAATATATTCTTAGGAACAGCATATCTTTCTTCTATTAAAAATATGAGAATTATGTCGCTTAAGGAATATCCCTTACATACAAGTCGACTGATTAGTAAAATATTTTTAGAATATTTCATTTTATTAAAATAAATTGGGGCAGGATTTAAATTTGTTTAAAATTTGAGTAACTCATAAATGTATGTTCTCAGAAAATATAAAATTATTTACACAAGGTTATTTAAAAATATGGTCCGGTTGTCTAAATATATACAAAAAAATGCATCCACTACAGATAAAATGGAATGGAAATACATGTAGATTAGAAAAGTTGGTGTCCTAATTTACTTATAACTGTGAAATTGGCAGGCCATCAAGGACATCTAACATTCATCATTATTCAATGTTTCGCATCATTAATACTGAACATAACTTCTCTCTTTGTGTAATGTAAATATTTTATGTAAGACACCGTTTTTGTTATACACAAGTTACTAAAACATATACCTAGTGTTATTATAGCTTAGCCAAATCTTTTAACACATTCATTGAACTCTTTGAGTTATCGCAGTTCGTACATTGAAAAATACTTCATAAGTCTTATTTATTATTCTTTTTAGTTGGTTTTTCTTGTTATTTTGGCACATCTTATAATAATCTTAGAAAACATATCGAAGATTTTTTTAAAATTTCAAAAAGGGTCCTTTGAAAAACAGCACCACGTAGATTTAGAATAATTACAAAGGCTGTATGTTCCATCAGCAATTACCGAAATATGGAATGTCATCTTTTTTTAGATTACTAAAATACATATAATTTTCTTTTATACATTTGTACCGAGAACGCCACCTTTCTTTTTTTGCTGATTTCTAATACAACTGTTAGAATTTACAAATCATCATCCCCAATTCCTTCGAATGCGTGGTTTTCCACGAAATCTTTCCCAGACTTAAACGACACACTAGAGAATTTCTCCTGCAATTTCTTTATAGAAAACGATTCTTGAAACTTTGAACTAGTTTCGCCGTTGGTTGCCGAGGTGCTCGTCGGATACACATCCGGATCATCCAAACAGATTAAATGATTGGAACCATCTCGCTTCATATACGACCATTGCCCACGATGGTGTTCTGCCGGCTTAGTTTGTACATTGTTTCGTTTAACTAATAATTGGTCAACCATTGATTGTAAACAGACCGACATTAATATAGCCTGCTCACTAGAGATTGTAATCCATTGCAGATTGTCCTTCGACATGAGATATTCGAACGATAACTCAAGATTTGATGTAGTCGACATAGTACTATTACTAGCAGCGCTTGGTTTATTCTAAAACACAATTAAATTAAAATGAATCGGGGAGAAATTTGAAATCTTACATGAGTAGCGGTGATCCTCCAACATCGCATTCTAGTTACTTTAAAGCTACCTTCTTTTATGACTTGCCCCATTAAGCGTAAGCTCAATTCTTGCCCGCCAATAGCTACTAACACTTTCGATTGCGCCTTAGGATAATCACAGTAACATGGCACAAACTGTATATATCCGTAGTATTTTAAAGTTCGAGCCAAATCGATGTATTCACGTTTAGATAATCTCGCTTGGAAATGCGCCAATTGGCTCTTCACCTCTTTCGTGCATAGAATCCACCCTCGCTCGATATCGGATACAGTTTGTATGTATAATAGATTTAAAGCTACGGGATCGGTCATTAGTTCTAAATCGAAATCGTTATCCCAGTAGCTAAATTGAAAATATTACATTTAAATCGGGATTAAAACAATAATCTACGAAATATTTACCTTTTTCTTATAACTATTCTATTTGAATCACGTATAGACTTATATGATATGTAAGGAGATTCAAAATCTTGTAATTTTCTTAATATTACAATATCACCAGTTTCTTCTTTTTTAATTAAAAACAAGGCAAAATACGAGATGAATTCTAATGGTAGATTTATATGTTTACAAGCTTTCGCTAATACTTGTTCAGTTCGATCTGTCGATAACACTCGTAACGAGATTTGGTAATTATTCATTGTGTATATATCCAGCTTTAATTCCTGTTTTTTCTCGTTTGTCGTTTCTTGTTGAGCCGATAATAAAAATCCTGTTATGAGATCTGACGAAATAAGTTTCGAATCTTGCCCAACTAAAAATAGCCCCACATAAAAACATATCGTGACATTTATAAGAGGACGCTTACTAATTTGAATGTATTTTTCCAACATCGACCGTCTCTCCTCAAGCTGTCCATCTGTCAATGGTAGTAGTTTCTTCGGGGGAAAGTGTGGTAAGCGATCGTTTCCAAATTCCTTCTTTAATTGCTCGTGTAAATTATGTAATTGTCTATACCTCACCGTGCAATGAAAAACACCATTTATATGTATGTTGTATCCCTGAAATACGATTTAAATTACTGTGAAAGTCGCAGATGTTCAATACAGCTGTATTGAGATTAAATTGCCCAACATACCATAAATGTTGACCCATTTGCGTCCGACAGTTCCTGGGTGTCAGGTATTGAAAAATGCATCTTCACAAGGTCGAGGTTGAACCACCTATTCCTCCGAAATCATTTAAACTAAACATAACAAGAACTAATTGAAACTGATAATATATACTTGATTAAAAACACTATGCAATCAATTAGGAAAAAATGACATATTAAATAGGTTTAAGACAGTCTGGTCAACCTAAAATAAAATAACTAGCTAAATTGACGTAGGGATAAAATAGATTTCTGTAGCTGACATCGATTAATTTGGCTATTATAACTGAGATGGCGCAGTCTGTCAGAAGATCCCATTTAATAAAAGAAATGTAACAATTTTGTTTAAAAATTTTATGAAATAATTCTTTGCAATTTATTAAATTTTATGTTTTTAATTAAAAAAACATATTGCATAAATTAAATGTGGATTCCTGACAGAGTGCGCCATCTACGTTTTAATTGGTAATATTGATAATTTCGGCGACACAAACTACTAACTTTGGATGTTATAACTTAGATGGCGCAACTTATCAGGTATATTCTATTCAATATAGGAATTGTATTATTTCTCGTAAGGGACTTTTTTAGAAAATTTCTTTCGTTTTATTGAATTTCATTTTAAGCAATGTTTTTCGAATAAAAAAGGAAAAATGCGACATTTTCGTGTACCCACACCAATTCCTCCCGTACCTCAGGCCTCCGAAATTAAGCTCTATCCATTAGGAGGCGTTTTATGATTCGAAGCTTTCACCGTGAGTGTGCTTTAGTATTTTCATTCGACGCGATTCTCTTGCGCTCCCGTAATAAAAATTTGATCTGGCAGGTGCGTGGGCCCTCCCCCATTCTAATATTTCGAATAATGCTTTAGGAAAACATATTAAATTTGTCGCGCTCCCGTCGCCGGCTCAAAATACCTCAAGTTCGTCTTATGGCACCTGGGGATAACAGAATAAAAACGGAGGTATGTGCTTCTTTCGTTGAAGTGAGGATATAACAATGAGGTTTGAGGTGGAAGTGGAAAATCTATTGCGAGAATTGCGAAACGCGTCGTTATCATTTGAAAGGGAAATATAAAAAATGCGGGGGATTATGTTCAATTTGAGGGTCTTAACGAATACGCAATTGTATTGGTTCAAATCCTACTTAAATAGAATTTTATTTCATAACGCTTCTTTCAATAAAAGCTTTTTTAACGAAGGTCTGGCGCGAAAAGAAAATCTGTCTATAATGAACTGCAGGGGTGTGTGTAAATATATTCAAGGTAACACTGACGGAGAGAATTTTTTATTGAATACGGTTTTTTTCCAAGAATTATTCTTCATGAAAAATCCTCTTATGCAGCAGATACACATGTAAAAGAGAAAAAGTTTCATTACAACCTTTCAACTAGTTTATAATCGAACAAACTCATTTACGAATTCGTATGTGCGGATCAGTCCTCGAGGACAAATTGAAGGAAACCTCTTTCTGTCGTGTTCATCGTACCGTTATCGCAAAACCGCATGGTTTTAATTTTCTTTTTTGACACCTACCGCATTGACCGTTGGATGCGTGGACGTTATTACATTGGAAAAGGTCTGCCGGAGGATTTGAGGGGATTTCCCGCAACGAACATGGGAAGACGTGCAGAATGATTCCCGGATACGATGTTATACAGACGCTAAAAATACTAAAAATATATGTATGAGTGCTGACGGTTTTGCCGGAAGATATCCCAAGATTTTCTACCTTTATAAACGTCAATATGAATAATAGTTTGCGGCAAATGAAATCAAGCGAAATGCTTCGAAGAAACTGACGAAAACGTAAGATCAATCTTATTTGATGTACTCGCAAATTATGTGCAGGAGTGTATTAGTAGGGATTTCCGGCATGTTAAACTTGTTAAATCTATTCCAGCGTTATATAAGGCAGCGTCGTACCGATTTTAATCCAATTACATCCCTTCAACACCTTGTCAGCTGCAACAACACCATAATCCTGAAATTATAATCTAAAATAAACGTTCCTTATCCGGCTCCGGAAACTTTAGTGGAACTATAACGTGTTTTTTATTAAGAGGACCAAATGATAAAATCCGCTGCACATTAAGAACCCAACGACCATACCAATATTTTGGCGGGCATTTTCGATTAGGTCCTCTTGTTAAAAAACAAGATATAGAGGTGATGTAGAAGGTTGAGTTTGGGTGGGACACAAAAAAGGGCCCGAGGATGACTTAAAGTGATAAACGCGATTTGGGCATGGCTGTACCTGCCAGATAAGTACGGAATGTTTTCATGTTCGTCTGCGTTAGATTAAACGATCTTAACAGGCGCAAATGTTATCTCCACTATTCCATAAACGCAATCTGCAAGCGCGGATTTTCAAAGAAATTCAAGCGGAATTGTTTAATGCAGAGAATGTCGGAGATGTTTTGCATTCAACTTGGTATTACGCGGAGGACTGGGACCGGATTAGAAATGACAAAAAAGGTAAAAAAAAGGAAAATTCTCCCAGCCGACGAATTAACTTTTCAGTACGAATTCTGAAGCCCTGCGTGCGACCATTCTGCCCTTTCACATTAACATTCTAAAGAGTACAATATAAACAGTCAATTACACCGGCACAATAAGCACATTTGCTTTTCCACACACAAACACAAAAGATTCAATTTAATATTATATCGATCTTATGTACTTGAACAGTTTCCCGGGGAATAAAAGTCGACGGAGAAGTACAAATAAAACGAAAATGGAAATTTGAAATGACGGGATTAATATGCTGTAGGTAAATAAAATTGACCCGAACAACAAAGCGTGTTGTTTTTTTAAGCATTTCCTTTCTGTTTTCTGTCTGATATTTTATTTTTATAACCCGTGTAGAATGACGCCAAACAAAATACTGCGAATTTAAACGACGGCGGCGTTAAAATAAAGTCTACACAATTTGAGGAGATACGATCAGGCAATGTAATGTTAAAAAAATGTAAACAGATAAATATTGTTAATAACGCTTATAAAGAGTCTTCCACGGAATCTTATACTTACGAAACTTTTCAGTTAAAAATTAACCGCTCTTCGGCGAACTTTCCCTGAAGAAATTTCATTTACAGTTTAGCCGTAAATATAAATATTTGGTTTAGCGTAAAGGATTTCCGAAGTTAATCCTCCTGAAGTTCCCATGTAAACGGGAAGCCTACAAGAGATGAACGATTCGCAGCGCAATACGAAAGCTCGGGGAAGCGGAGAAAAAATCGAATGTATGTGAAAGAATAAGATATGAAAAAAATTCTATAGACGTTGATAGAATGGGGCTGGATTGCAATATCATCCCTGCCGTAGACGCCACGGCGTATTGAGTCAAAACTCTTTTCCCATTCGTGTTTGCACAATCTGAATGTCAAATATCGGGGCAACATTTTTTTTTAAATTTATATACCTACACGACGTGTATGAATTGAATAAATACGTGCTCGAGAAATACTTAACTTTAGATTTCCAATTTGCTCGTGTATGAATATAAATTCATCACAGATTTCTTCGGAGACGTATTCGATCTGTATCCACGATTTATTGTCTGTAGATAGATAATTTGTGTTTGTTCAGCATGGGTCCACTATGGGTCCTTGTTGTCCCTTTTATCATAGTTATCCAATCCTTCACATGAAAATCTGTACAACTGGTTCACACTAGTCTTCGGGGAGTTTCCTAAAACTGTGGAACCATCTAAAGTAACAAGTTCTTTCACCCCTTTCAGAAAATAGTTCTTCAATGCATCTGATAACCTGATAAATCTTTTTGCCTTATTTATTTGCTTTAACCGTAACATGACTCAATTCGTCCTTCTTCCTTCGTGCAAAATAGGAGCCTTGAAAACATTTTCTTCGACATACAAAATGGTCTATAGCATGCTTGGCGGATACTAAAAAGATATTTTGCTGTAGCAATTTCGTCGCCAAAATGTTCCATTTAAGTATTATTGATTTCATTGTAATTAAACAAAGTTAGGGTGGCTCTCCCAGATGTACCCACAGATTTCCCCCTTTTATGGCTGTCATCTCCAATATAAAACGTCTAATCTACGTCCATTCCATATTCGAAGACGTAATAAGCATGTGTGTGAACTGCGAATAGACGATTAGTGGAGGTTATCTGTGATCTGCTACTAGTGCCACTAAAATAGCCAACAAACCTAGTGGTAGCCACATGAAAGTTTAGCAGTTGGGAGCCCCCCTTCCATTTCCCAGGCCGAAAATATAGCCATCCAGACTTGCGCAGAACTCATTTTAGTTTCCTCGCATGATAATACTATCGGACAATCAAGTGGTATTGAATTGCCACAGGAAGCTGAAACAATTTTCGGAACATCACAGGATCACGTTGAGATGGGCGCCGAGCCACTCTCAGATCAGTGGAAACGAACTTGATGACTAGTTAGCCAGAGCAGCCAGTGAACGACCATTTACAGCACCAAAATCGACGTGTTGGAGTTTCTACGGTCGCATCAAAGATTTCGTTAGAACTCAGCCCTCTGCCGAACACCACTCCTATTGGGAGGGACTTACTGGCATGAGTTTCTGCAAAATCCTTGGAATTCATGCAGACGAGGACAGACTTTGTAAAGCTCTCTCTATGAGGAGGTCCAGGTTAAGGATGCTTACAAGCATCTTGATTGGGGACTGCATACTGAACCAACACATGCACTGCATGAACTTAGCACACTCTCCTCAGTGTAGAAGCTGCGGCGACGCAGAAGAAACGAGACGAGCCAAAACTAGAGAAACTTACTCTCGACCAATTTACATTCTTCTTCCTAGAAGTGCAACCGAGTTGGGAGGCCTAAACGATATGGAGGCGCAATAGATCTTTTGGCTGAGCGGCCGTATGGGATTACCTGCCCATTAAGGAAAACAAACCATTGACGACCACCATCACGGTTAGATTTTCTGCTAATTTGAGGTTTTGACATGGATGCGATATCGATTTAATCTTGACTGGGGACTGCATACTGGGCTTTGTACACTCGCCCCAGTGTAGAAGCTGCGGCGACGCAGAAGAAACGAGTCGAACCAAGACTAGAGAAACTTACTCTCGACCAATTTACATTCTTCTCCCTAGAAGTGCAACCGAGTTGGAAGGCCTAAACGATATGGAGGCACCATAGATCTTTTGGCTGAGCGGCCGTATGGGATTACCCGCCCATGAAGGAAAACAAACCATTGACGACCACCATCACGGTTAAATTTTCTGCTAATTTGAGGTCTTCACTTGGCTGCGATATCGATTTAATCTTGATTGGGGACTGTATACTAAACCAAGACATGCACTGCATGGGTTTAGCACACTCGCCTCAGTGTAGAAGCTGCGGCGTCGCAGAGGAAACGAGATGAACCCAGACTCTCGACCAATTTACACTCTTCATCCTACAATTCTAAGTAGTCCTTAATTCTGCGACGCATCATTAACTTTATATTATTCCAAAAATTAATTATTAATTTTTTCTAAAATAATCATATTTGAATGTAACGCCGTCCTAATCAACCCTCTCGAGGAAAGAGGATACAAAATTAATCAAATTCATTTCATTAAAAATAAAAATTTGCTTACTCCGAGCTGCCTATTAAAAGGGAATATCGTCAATCTAACTCGGGGGTTCCCCGAATCGGTGATCAGTTATCTTAGTAGGCCTCGGTGATGCGAGAGGACCGTGAAGGAGTGGGCGAGTGAAAAGGGTGAGAAAGTACCTGTCTCTGCGTTAGCGATGGTCGAAATACGAAACCAAGAATACAGTAATAATACATTAGGGGATTACCATAGACGCAACGCTAAACACGTTACAACCGATAATGCCGCGAAGTCCAATTGAGGTGGGGGTGTATCAGCAATGCGCGACGAGTGAGATGCGAACAGTGTGAGCGAGATGAACGGGGTGTTTGCCCAGGAACAGCTGCCCTGATATCGCAACCCCCGATGCTGTCGCAGTTCAGTTCAGTGCTGTTCTCCTTAATACGCAGTACCAGATTCATTCAGACAGTCCTAACAGTATTCTTGTGTACGTATTTTAGAAAACACAGCACATATAGCTAGCCTCGCACTAGTATATAATGGCAAGGCACCAGCTCACTTGATGTAAATATACTGTCAGCACTCAACGAGATAACAACACCGAGCACATTTTTACAAAGTTTTCTCACATTTGTACTTAGATTGTTTTTGAAATTACCACACTTTTCGACATGATTTCTCACCCCTTTTAATATTATTCTTCTAATTTTTATTTTTTGTAAAGATAGCCTTTGTAACTCACTGCACTGCATCAGTACTCAATTATTAAATACAATACTATACTGTCTGCGTAGAAAGAAGCACGCACCACATTTGCAAGGTAATTCTTAAATCTACATTAATTTTTTAATCGTCGGTAGCGAAGTGGAACTTCAACTTGCCTCGGCTTCCTCCAACGGGAAGCGCGAGTTACCGAACTTTAGCAACAAGTTGAAGTTGCACTTCCTGTGAATGTCTGGCACTCTAGTTATGTAGTTCGTTAACATTGTGAATTGCATGCAAATTATTTTAATTTTTTGTTTTCTAATTAAAATTTGTTTTATCCCAATTGAAGCACGTGCGTTTGTCTGCGAGGGTGGTGCTCCGCCCTTTTATTTTCGAAAATTCAAAGCGAAGCCTTTCTTCCAACATGACATTTTCAATCCCCCCCTTAAAAAAAGATTTTTTTTTATCGCGAAAAGGGGAGAACGTAACGCGGTTGTTATCATTACGTCACATTTGGAATTGGAACCATCGGGGAACGGCTAAGGGAAAGAATGAAAAGGCGAGAAACTTTTACCGAACGGCATTTCCTCAATTTATCCACCGTATACCGCCTACCACCTACGTGCCTTTCTAGCGCTGGGGGGATATCCATACATTTAGATAGCACTGGTTGTAAGCGCAATGCGTATAATACGTTACATTCTTCCAGCATAAAAATATTTCCAAGAGAGTGAACACGTTTTTCAGCAAATCATGTCATAACTCATGCATGATTGAATATGGTCAGAGAATTATGGTCCGTTTCAATTCACCCTTATTTTCCGCTACGCGGCGCCTCATCAATTTTAGACGATCTCCCAAAATTTCTTGCGGTGGAATTAGTTGTCTAAAATTGGCGGTTTAATCGCAATTCCAAATTGAATTTTCAATATTGTTGAGGGGCTCGGTTGTCTTATCGCGAAATTTATAGCCGCCGTTGAACGTGTAGGCGAAAAATATAAACATAACACGTTCTACCCTGAAACTTTGGAGTAATTTTAAATTAAAATTCATCTGTTTACTCGGCGATCTTATCCGATGTCAACAAAGAAAATCTAAATTGTTTAATTTCAACGCCAGCTTGAAGCGCAAACTAAACGAAAAGGTCATCATTTTAGTTCTACATCGCTAAACGACACACACACAAAAGAAGCGGACGCCCTCTTATTGAGAACTGCATTAAATAAGATCAACATAGCAGATATGACGTATGTACACGTCATGGCTATTTTAGCGGTTCCTTCCCTTTCATATCGCTCCTGATCGATGTGCTGATGAATCGAGTTAATTGTCTCTAATTCGCAACCCCTTTTTATACATAATTCGGCGAAATCGTAATAATGTCGCAGCAGGATTTTGTAGGCGCTACCTACATAAAATTTCGCCGAAAGAAAACTTACTTCGCCCTTAATTGCCTGGAGATTAGCTTAATTAAATTTATTAGAAAAATACGGTAAATGAGGGCCCGAGTTCTCATTAGTTTGTTTTTAATTAACGTGGATATTATTAAGTTCTTAAATACAAAGAGTCTTTTTTTAATAATCTTTTAAGTACCCAGAGGTATAACGAAGGAATAAATTAATTTTTCGCGAGAAGAAGATATTGTTTTATCTTCCTTTTTTAGTCCTTGCTTTATTTACAGTGAGCAAACCCGAATTGCGTCCCACTGAGTAAATTCCATCGAGTGAAATGAAACGTTTTCTTTTGTTAAAGTCAGGGCGAGTGATTACAAATTAATTTGAAAACGGGATTGTTGGATATATGTTAGAAGATTGAGCTGTTCTTTGTAGATTGAGTTGTCTTTGTGGACTGAATCGATATCCTCTTAAAATGTTTACGTTTCGGTCGATTTATTTCCTTTCCACCCCCCGTTTTATTTTACTTTTGTTTAGCGAGACGATTGGGTTATTGTTAGCTCCCTTTCTAATCTCATAATTCCAGATGCAAATTGCTCAATATCTCAAGAACGTATTTATCCTGCTGATCTTTTGTCGCGATTCGAATACGTTCACGGTGACACGTGGCAAAGAATATCGGACAGCCGGTGACGCAGCAGTTAGTAAAGATGCCGTCCCAGGCGAGCCGACCTGCGAAGAACTGAAGGCGATGTGGAGGTTCTCGAAACGTCAATCTCGAGCGGCGGAAATTACAAATGAAATACCAACTTACAGGGATCCGTTCTCGTACAACGTCTGGGAACCATACTATGCCAGATCGAGGAGCATGGGAGGGTAAGATAATTGCTCAGCTCTAAGAGCACTCTATCATTTTCGCCTTTCCACTTCTACCTATTTCATCCTCTCGCGGAAGCCCCATTTTACCCCACTCAATATCGCACTTAAATGCTGACGCCGCTATTGACGGTTAGCCCCTATAATACTATCCAGAACAATTGTAATCTGATTTTTTTTAGTTCGTAGCGGAATATTTCGTTTATGCCGCCCTTTTATTTGTATATTTGTAGAACTGAACGATTTGATTCGGAAAAAATGCGATTTAATCTTGTGCGAATTTTTGGTGGATGCGCCGAAATCCCCGGGAAACATAACAGGATTTTCGGTATTATTAAGCGCTTTTCCGGCCCAATTACACCCTCTATCCATTAGGAGTGATCAGAGGTAGATGGGGCTAGTTCGATCGCGAACCACCACTGAAGCAATGGCAAAATCTAGGAAAAAGTTTCTGCCAACCTTTTATTGCAATAAATAGCTTGAATTAGCTATCTTCCTCTTAATAATATATAGTAGGACCTCTAATCTTCCATCCTCTTGCAGAAATTTACCGAAAACTAAACGATTTTTCTTCGAAAAATGAGATTTAAGCGTAGCGCAGTTTTGGTGATTAGGGTTAGATGGGCCCCAGAAACAGGTCAATAATTGGCTCTACAACCATGCAGCGATATTCCCTCCCAGACACAAACAGATCCCCTACCGGAAAACTCATTGGGACTATAAAATTTTCATGGTTAATCTGTCCTATTTCTCTCCAGACCAATATTCGATTGGGGATGTGTAGCTCGTTTTCTTGCCCTTAAATTACGTGCATGCAACCTTCTTCTAACTGTTTCGTCAGAAATGACTCGTCCAGTCTACAACCCCTGCTGAAAACCAGCAGAGGGGGTTGTACCCCTTTCTCGTTCTCCACCTCAGATTCAGCAGAGATGCACCTGCTCCATGCTCGACTTATGGCACTTTGTAAAAACTGGAAGCGTTCATATTGTTCAAGGAATTTGGCAATTTTTTTCAAGTCTTCGTGATAAATCTTCCATTTTTTGCTAACTTTTTCATCTTTTTGACGCGGAAATCTATTGGGGGAGGCTATACAAAGGCTATTAGAGCGTTTCTGGAAGGTTTTTCTGGTCTCCGTCAAAGATTTTTAATTTTTTACCAATTTTTTCATGTATCTGATGAAGAAATCTATTGGAGGAGGTCTTGAAAGCACAAGTAGAGCGTTTGCGGACCGAATTTATAGAACTAAGTATTGATCTGCTGTACGAAGGTCTCCAGCGATGGTGGTTAGCATCAATCGACCAAGAATCTAGGCTTTCCTGTACT